>WWET01002237.1:255715-271803 GCA_011038615.1 Limnodynastes dumerilii
CTAGCTGTACCCCTGTATACCATCCAGCTTCAATAACACCTAGCTGTACCCTTGTATGCCATCCAGCTCTCAAGTTCAAGAAACCCCGACAGAGTTTTGGGTTTCCGTCATATTTAGTAGGAGTTGAAACAGGTATTCGGGGTCCATTAGATGAACTGCTTGATGAGGCAGTTGGTCCTTGGTGCATCACCGTATGCTGGAAGACCCCCACCTGGTTTGCCAGTTCATGCAGGCTTTTGAGAAAGGGCAAGGACCCGAAACATGTCAAGCTAAATCCGGTACGCAGAGTTCCCTCAAGCACCCTCTGGCTCCAGTATCTTCAGTTCGTGTGCAGCAGTCATTTGACCATCAGCTGGGAGACGTCCCAACCTGCCATATCTGTGATTCACGTCCCATCTGCAGTTCCATCCAAAGACTGGGGTAGGAGCTTTCCTATAGGACTCTGGTTTTTATCCATTTGTTATTGATATATGTATATTGTGTATGTCCAGGATTCCGGTATTATTTTAATATTTGTAGTAAAGTATTTTTATCATCTTGGAATTCTGGCTGCTCATTTACCATCTACCTAGCTATTTATTATTAATTATTGTTTTAATCTATTTATATTCTATGTATCCACTTGGAGGAGATTGAAAACCCATTTCATCCTTGATATACCCAAGACTTATATATATGTTCATTGGCGTTGCTCCACCATATGCCGCTATGTATTTAATTTAATTTATTTGTATTAAGTGTGCATTTTTGTGACTCATTTTATACACACAGAACAGCGCTTTATCATATTTCTATTTTTTCTTTTATATATGCTGGTGAAGAAAACTGGGCAAACTTACTCCACCCAAGAAAGCCTGATCAACAAGGCAATTTGTATATATATTTTGAAAATGTAGCCAATCTCTCAAGAATCGCAGAATAGTCGCCTGATTATAATGTTCAATATTAGATAAATTAACGCCCCCATTGGAGGTTGGTTGCTGGAGCCTAATTGGACTTGCGTGGCTCCTTACCCTGCCAAACACATGTCCTAAACAGTCTATTCATTGTCCTATTGTCTCTGAGTTAGTAAAAAAGGGAGAGACTGCAAAAAAATATAAAAGGATCGAAAACATCGTCATTTTAATCAGATTAATCCTTCCTAAATAGGACCAAACTTAGCAGCAATGCACTCAATAGCAGGCTTATAATTGTCGCCATACAGATTTCTTAAACATTTCGGTATTACTACCCCAAGATATTTAATAGAATCTTTAGCCCACTGACGAGTTCCCCTTCCCATTATCACTTCCTCACTTTGTGATCCACTATTAACAACTGTGTAGTGGGTTCTGTATAAATACATTTTATTAAATTTATAAAGGGACAGCCACTTCTGCAATAGTGGTACAGATGGCTTTTACAGAATGCCACCCATGCACGAAACCCACTTGATGATGAGCCAAAAATTGAGGCAAAATAGACTGCAGTCGTGTTGCAAAAATGTTTTAATGTAGCTTGACATCAATATTTAATAAAGTGATGGAGTGATACGAATCTGATAATAATGGGTTCTTTTGGGGTTTTAATATAAAAGTAGTATATGCCTTATTGAACATGGGATAAGGAGGATTATTTTGAAATATATTTTGGTATATTCCAAAAGTAAAGGAGCCATAGAGGATTGAAGAGCTTTATAGTATTCCCCCGAATAGCCATTTGGGCCCAGAGCTTTCTGTAACTTTAAGAATGATATTGCTGTATTCAACTCCTCCATTGTGATATCAGCATTTAGTACATTTTGTTGATCCAAGATGAGTCTTGGAGGACTCGCTATTTTTTTCCTATAAATTATCATTATATGGAATAGATTCATATAAATGGGATATAATTGTCCCAAAACTTATGTAAAATAGTATGTGTATTTTCTTGCACAGTTTTACTCTCAGAGGGGTAGATTCTCGGGTCCATCTGACAGTGAAATTACATACAGCACATAAGTAATTTCACTGTTTAGAAGGTTGTGCGCATGTGCACAACCTTTTTACGCCATCGTATGGGTCAGCGTACGTAACATTTGTTACATTTGTCCCCTCCTTTACGATCATCGTATCTCAGCAGTCAAGGCGAAGATACAGATGTAAATGAGGGGACAGGGCGGGTATGTGACCATAAGGCCACATACGTGATCCTAAAACTTAAGGTAGGAATCTGGACACGTAAGTTTCCTACCAACAGCGCGGAGTGCACGGGGCATGCACTCCCTGCTACAATGCTGGCCATAATGACCTCGGGCTGCCGTAAGGCACCCGTAGGTCTGGACCTGGCCCAGATTCCCTAACTGCTGCTATGTAGGTCCTTCATCACCAAAGTGAGGGAAATTGTGGACAATAGTCGACCCATCTTATTCCCCCATCAGTAATATTTATGCCTAGTGAAGCCCAGTTGCTGCCGAGCCTGAGAGGTTAGAAATTGGTCTATTAATTGAATAATTGTGTAGCCTGCTTATACTCCAGAAGCAATTTTCAAATGGCCACTAGCATCTATAAATGAATCAGACGTTCAATGGGTTTCCTGTAACATCACAACATCAGCACGTTGCCTCTTTAGATGCGAACAAATCTTCCTACATTTTATAGGAGTATTTAATCCACCAGCATTCCAGGAGACAATTTTTAAGATTTGGGGGGGTAAAGGAGGTAGAATTATTTAAATTATTATGAGGTGACATTGAAACCTACCCCTCCGCGGGGGACATGCAATAAAACCAAGATAACACCTCATTTTGTCTATGATTTGTTCGTAAGTAAGAGACTCTCACAGGTAAACACAATCGTTCGGTTGTTACTTCTGTTTCTTCTCTGGGTGTCGCCTCCGGGGGCCACGACCTGCTAGGTTTCCTACAGCCCAGTCTATCCCAACCATCAGGGGCTCTAGTGAAAACCAGGCCCTAGTTAGAGTCTGCACCCTGATCGAGGCACCTACAAAACTAGTGTTGTAGAAAATTTTACAATTCTTAACATTGATTTACATGGTGCACATTTTTCTTTTAAATATTTTTGAAAAAACAACAAGCTGAGCTCTAGTATTTTTATTAGAGTGCATCTATGAAACATTCTTTTTAACTGGGGACAGCAATCCAGGTATAGTAAGGAGAAAGACATAAAAAAGGAGAAACAAAAGAAAGACAAGAGAAAAGATAACAAGAAATCTTTAGAATATTCTTGAAACCATTAGATGAAAGATAAGCAGTTTAAATTAGAAAACAACAAAGAAGCATGCAAGCATGTCATGTCTCAACAATAAAAGAAATCATTTGCTACATTTTGTCATTTTAATGAGCATTATGTGAGACTACTTCGTCTCCATCTGTCACTCGTAATCGAGCTTGATACATCAAGCATTTATTATGTTCAATTAAGTATCTGCATGCAAAATTCCTTATAATTAAGAGAAATGGAGGCTGAAAAGGCCTGAAAAATTAGAACTCTGTGACCATCCACCTCTAAGTTACAGGATTTATGATATGCCCCAATACTACTCTTTCCTCTGCCCTTGACTCTGCTTGCCCCCTTCCTCTATCTCCCTTTGCCTGCTATCAAAGTGGAGCAAGTCAGAAAGAGAGCAAGATTTGTACCAGAGGCAAGTGCACGAGAGGCAAGTGCAGAACAGTAAGAGGAAATAATGAATTTAAAGTGGAGGAAGTTAGCAAGGGAGCGAGATTTGCACCAGAGGCACTCGGCGGTGCAGGAGCATTGTTTGAGGAAGCGCATGACCTGAGAGTGCCATGGCTTAGAGTTGGAGTGGCAAAGGGAGATAGAGGAAGGGGGCAGGCAGAGTCAAAGGCAGAAGAGAGGGTGGTATTGTAGAGGGAGGCAGCTTGGATGGGGCAGGAGAGGTAAGAAGGGGAGAGGAGGTGGTCAAGGGGGAAGGAAAAGGTGGCGATGTCGAGGGTACTGATATTCTGTCTGGTGAGGACATGTTTGGGTATGGGGGAGGAGAGACGGGAGAGGAGAGGGATAAAGAGAGGAGGTGGTGGTCAGAGAGAGGAAAAGGAAACATGGAGAAGTCAGTCAGAGTGCAGCGGTGGGTGAAGACAAGGTCAAGAGAATGGCCCCGTGTGTGGGTAGGGGAGGTAGTCTATTGAGTCAGGCCAAAGGATGAGGAAATAGAGAGAAGGGGTCTGGGTCACCCAAGATGATGAAAGGGAGGTCAGAGAAGAGATAGTGAGAGAGGCAGGCAACAAAGTTCTTGAAGAACTTTGAGCAAGGACCTGGAGGCCGGTAAATGACAGCAACACGGAGGTCTAGGGGATGGAAAAGGTGGATGGAGTCGAACTCAAAGGAATAGAAGATGAGGGAGAGCTCAGGGTGATAAAGTGCATAAGGGAGAGAGGAGCAGGCCAACGCCACCACCATGACAGTCGCGAGCTCTGGGAGAATGGGAGAAGGAGAGAACTCCATAGGCCAGAGCAGAGGGTAAGGTGGTGTCAGTTGGAGAGAGCCATGTTTTGGTGAAAGTTAGGTGGTTAAAGGAGTTAGAGATGAACAGATCATGTATGGATGGGAGCTTGTTAAAGATAGATCTTCCATTCCAGAGAGCACAGGAGAAGGAAAGGGTGGGGAGTGTGGAAATGTGGATGGGGTTGGATGAGTGTGGAGGGGGGAGAGGATTGGGGTGGGGGCAATGATGGGGGGTTAGGTTAGGATAGGAATGGGACAGGGAGGGGGGAGAGAGTGATAAGGGGTGCAGGGTTCAGGATAGTGGAGATACAAGTAATGATGTGGGGAGGATGAGAGAGGATGTTGAACAGAGAGGTCAAGTTGAGAGAGTTGGAGGGCAGAGTATGATCTGCACTGCCACTGCTTGCAATTTGCTAGTGCAGTTCATTTTAGTGCTAGTTACAGTTAAAAAAACAAAGAGCACATGTAGTATATGATCAGCCCACTGTCAGGTGGCCACAATATCAAGGCCCTGCAGGTCAGGCCAGGTTGACTCAAGCCAGGGCACTGTATCAGTCCACAGGGGAAGATCAGATTTTCATCTGCCATATATCAGATGAACAAATTGTAAAATACAAACTGTAAAAAGTAAAGCATAGTTAACATCCAGATACTTCACAGTCTGTCACTGTGATGGGCAGCAGTCACGGAGATGATGATCTCTCCCAGGATTGATGGTGTCATCAGTCTCATGAGACTAACAGCTGAGGGTTGCAGGGTTGTTTTTGCTTTTCTTGTGGCCTTTCTCGCAATCACAGTATTTATTTATTTTTTTTTTCAATAATATTTTTATTGATTTTCAGAATTTTTTCCATACAACCGAACATATGCACGTTACATTCCATGCCTGGTTAGACAAGTTCGACATTACATCCTTAGTAGTACAGAACAATGTTGGTAAGGCATTAAAAAATTATACAGAGCTTGTCGAACATTAACTTAGCAGGAGACGTCCAAAAGACTCACCAGGTTAATCATGCCATCAACACCCAAAAGTGCCAATAATGCAAGAAGACAAATATTAAACAATATTACCAAGTGTAGTGGCCCATTTAGAAGAGTTGATCAAGGAACGATCAGTGAGCCTCAGGAGGTGTGTCTAGGTTTGTGCCCGGTCAACCAGGATATAATGAACATACATATGAAGAATCAAAAAAACATTAACAATAAAATAAAATAAAATAAAACAAAACAGTGATACAATAAGTGCACTGAGCAATATACACACCGACGCCTCTCATTTAATCCACTCCACCGGGCCCCCACCCCTTGCCAAACAGCGGTGACCCTAAGAGTCAAGATTTCTCAAAAGTGACCATAATGTTGTTTCAAAAAGTGCCATAACATGATGTTGTTTCAAAAAGTGACATAACATGGGTACGTTGTTGAGCAGGTAAATATTCTATGTAAGTGCCCCACTTTTTGTAAAACCTGGATACGCCTGTATCTATGTCCGGGAGGGTGGATCTCCTATCAATGTAAAGCAATTCTAACAAAAGGTCTTTAACCAAGGACAGGAATGGGGGGGGTGCCTTAATCCACTTTTGTAAAATGACACGCTTAGCCACTGTTACAATTATTGCTAGTAATGATACATTTTCTTTAACTTTAGGATTGTCTATCCAGTCGCCAAAGTCTGCCCACATTAAGGCCAAAAACTCTTGGGTAAATGAGTTGTAAGGATGGAGTTTATAAACACAAGGACTTTGTCCTAAAATCGTCACACCTTCCTGCAACTCCAAAAATTATGTATGAAAGTTGCACTTTCCACTTTACATTTTAGGCACCTCCCCTGTTCTTCAGGAACCATATACTTCCTCTGTGTCTGCGAGATATATACGCGATTGAGCATTTTAAAGTGGATTTCTTGAAGTTGAGAACTGCTCAAAGCCCTCATCACAGTGTCATAATGAGCTAAAGGATCCTATGGTAGTATCAACTCGGGCACATCCTTGACCCATGCCGCAAGTGGCTTTACCCACAGTTTATCAGCATCAGCAACAAGTAGCACATCATATACATATCGGATATAGAAGACACGTGTATGCAAGTAAGAAAGCAATTTATCCATCTTGTTAGGAGTGGAACTGATATATATCATGCACTGATGGGCATAGTGACGGAGCTGCAAATACATATAGAACTGTTTATTTAGTACCCCATATTTGTCCTTCAAATGGTCAAAGGAGTAAAGGCTACCCCCTGGGTCAAACACATCGCATATGGCTTTTATCCCCTTATTCCGCCAATCAAGGTAATATATAATATCTATATTATCTAAGCTAGGGCGAAAGTTCAAATTTCCCCAGATAGAGTTATATCTTGAAATGGTGTGGTTCTCTTTCAAAATGCTGTGTCTTTAAATAAAATATTGTCTTTAATCCGGTCTGGGAGTAATTTTTTAGGGGTGTGGAGTAAGGCTCCCAGGGAAAGGGGGCTGACTAGGGACTGTTCCAGCTTAAAGTTAGTGAAGACCTCCCTGTGAAATAACCAGTCCGTTATATAGTGAAAGTGTGCCCCCATCACGAACGTGCGAACATCAGGAAATCCCATGCCTCCCTCTTGTCTCTTCAATTGCATCCGTGACCTTGCTACCCTCGGTTTTTTATTTGCCCAAACAAGCTTTACAAATTGTTTCATGATGGAGTCAATGTCAGATGGGGAGAGGGCAATAGGTAACATCTGAATGAGATACGCTATTTTAGGGAACAACACCCCCTTTAACACTGCATTACACCCAAGTAAAGATAGGGGTAGATTCATCCAACTATTCATCAATCGTGTGAGTGATTTAAATACACCTGAGTAATTTGCCTTGTATAAGCCTCTAACAGAGGATGTGACCTGAACCCCCAAGTATTTTAATTGGGAGCTAGATATTTTAAAGCGTTGAGACATCAAAGATTTGACTGCCCTATCTTGGGAGTCGTTGAGAGAAGTTCACCTTAAAGCCTGCAAAGGCACTAAACAAGGATATGGTTTCTAATATAGCTGGGATAGAGTGAGAAGGATCGGAAATAAACAGCAACATGTCATCAGCAAACATGGCTAATTTTAGTTCGTTGGTATTAATATGAATTCCCTTGAATGCAGGCAAGTTACGCAGTGTAACCGCTAAAGGTTCCAGTGCCAATGCGAAAAGCAGAGGTGATAGGGGGCAACCCTGCCGAGTCCCCCGTTGTATAAAAAAATGTTTTGAAATTAACCCGTTCCCAGCAATTTGGGTATATGGATTAGAATAAATGGCCATGAGAATGGATATAAATTGTTGTGGAAAACCAAAATGATATAACGCCTGCTGCAAATGATCCCACGTCACCAGTTTGAAGGCCTTCTCTGCATCCAGTGATAGAATCAGCTAAGGTACACAAGTGTCAGCAGACTTGGTCTGTTGTATCACAGTTAACACTTTACGTATATTTACAACAGAATGCCTACCCCAGATAAATCCCGTCTGGTTCCCATGAATTATAGAAGGTAAAAGAAGCTTAAGTCACTCAGTGAGAATTTTTGTAAAAATCTTATAATCTGTGTTAAGAAGGGATATAGGCCGGTAAGACGCTGGCAACGTGGGCTCCCTCCCAGGCTTTAGCAGCACTTTGATAACAGCCACATTTAAATATAAAGGAATTTGATTGTCAGAAATGATAGAATTATAAAAATCTTTTAGGGTCTCCCCCATCTCAGGAGCTAGAATTTTATAGAGTTCCCCTCCAAACCCATCTGGACCCAGGGACCTAGAGGCCTTTAAGTGTTTAATAGCAGTCTGTACTTCTAAAAGGGTGACGGGAGCGATCAGGGATTGGGCCTGTTGTTCCGTAATTTTTGGTAATTGGGTTTCAGACCAAAATCTATCCTTAGCTAAATGGTCAATGGGTTCTTGACCGTAAAGCCCCTCGTAATATTGCCGCAAAATTTCAAGGATGTCCTCACTATCTTGCCTACAGATACCTTGGTGATCAATTCATTTAGCTATAAAGGTGGGTCTCTTATCGCCCTGCAATAGGTTAGAGAGTAACTTGCCCATTCGATTTCCCGATTTGTAAAATTTGAATATTTTCTGGTAGGCTGATTTATCTGCCATTTTTTCCAGTGTCCCCTCAAATTGCGTTTTTTTTGTCATTATAAATTTGGAGTAGATGTGGGGAGGGTTGCGATATATAAGCGTGGTAAGCATTTGTTAATTCGAGCTGGGACTGTTTATAGTTGGCCATTGAAGATTTTCGATATTCCGACACAAAAGAAATTATATTGCCTCTAACAACAGCTTTAAAGGTCTGCCATAGGAGTTGGGGGTTATCAGCATGTGTCATGTTGGAATATTTAAATGTTGCCCATGACGCTTTGATCATGTTCCTGAATTTTGGAGAATTGCTAAGATAAATGGGAAATCTCCAAATGTTAGATGGTTTAACACTATTAGGGTCATCTAGCTGAACCCAAACGACCGCATGGTCGGAGATGGAAATGGGCTCAATTCCCACATTGACTGCTCTAGGAATTAGGGATTCAGAGATAAGGATATAGTCTATTCTAGATAATGTATTGTATGCGGCCGATAAACAAGAATACAACCTATCTGAGGGATGCCTTAATCTCCAGATATCAACCATATGTAATGTTCTGGCAAATTGAATGATTCCTAGTTTAGGCAGTTTTTTTACTTTCTTGCTGGAAACCTGCCTATCCAGCAAGGGGGATGCAATAAGGTTAAAATCACCTCCAACGATTATAGAGTCATCAATGTACATATATAATTTTGTTAAGAGAGAGGTAAAAAAGACCTTGTTGTAAACGTTGGGTGCGTATCTATTACAAAGAACATACTTCTGACCCTGAATAGTGGTATCAATGATAAGATAACGACCCTCTTTGTCAGCTAACAGGGAGTGTGTGTCAGATGAAAATTTCTTGTGCAATAGAACTGCTACACCTCTGGATCTGGAATTATAAGGGGTGGAACCCACAACTTTATATCTACCCACACCCAATGTATATACTTCCGCATCTAAGAGATGCGTTTCTTGTAAAAAGATTAAGTCTAAATTTAATTTTACCATATAGGCCAGGAGGCGTTTTCTTTTGATTGGGGAATGCAAGCCTCCTACATTCCACGTAGCAATTTTGAAGCTAGGCATACTGAGGCGAGCAAATTAGATTAGAGCAGTATACAGTATGTAAGTAACCCAGAATATATATACTCACAGAAGGCGGGATAGTCGTAAGACGACAGAGGGAGCTCCTCTCCGTAATTGTATACACAGGACGCAGCCCCTGAGATGTCCACAGTTGGGGTGAGCCCGGTGGAGTGGTATCGCCAGCAGTGCACATAGGTAAACATATGAGTAAGAACAAACACAAAAACAAACATAAACATAATAGCAACAATGTATTAAAGAACAAAGAAGAATGGCTAAGCTGCCCATCTCCTTCTTCAATGAAGTATCGCATAGACTTCCGTATCAGTCCTCGAGTAGAGTTCCTTCAAGGGTGCTGATGCCTAGTGTCTATCCCTATTGAAAGATGGTATACGCTGGAGGGGGGGAACTAAAACAGGTAAGTTAAGACACAAATCACGCAGAGTGAAGGGTAGAGTCTCCATGTCTTAAAGTTTCAACTTGGATGAGCTGAGGGCCGTTCAACTGGTAGAAGAAAAAGATTTTCTGGATCAGTCCATGGAAGAGCCCCATGTAGACTCCCTATTCTCCGCGGCAAGGAAACGCTGTGCTTCAGCTGCTGATAAAAAATCCTTGGATTCTTTCCCTTGGAAGACGCGTAGCCTGGCTGGGTATAGCAAGGCAAATTTTCTGCCAGATTTCACCAATCCACAGCATACTGGAACGAATTCTTTATGTGCTCTAGTCACCTCAGCTGAGTAATCTTGGAATAATCGAAGTTTAGCTCCTTCCCAGACAATATCAGCGCTCCGTTTACTAGAAGCCCAGATTGTAGATTTATGTAAGAAATTCTGCATTCTGAAAATAACCGGGCGTGGCCGAACGTTGGAGTTTTCTCTTGGGGGGCCTATTCTGTGTGCCCTCTCCACCACCATGTCCTTGCATTGATCAGTAACATCTAAGATAGCAGGCAAAGTGTCCACCAGAAAACTAGATAAGGCAGGACCTTGTATGCGTTCAGGGAGTCCGATGATCCTCAAGTTATTGCGGCGTGACCTATTTTCTAGGTCATCCAATTTTAGCCACATTTGCTCTTGGTCAGCGTTCATATTATCAGATCTCTTTTTAAGTGCAGAGACATCTTGGAAAATTTCACCAACTCTTTTGCTCCACAAAGACTTGTATTAATAAATTGTTTTGTTTTATCTTTGTCTCCCGTTTTGCGGCCCCCATTTGGGGGAAGGGTGATATTACAGGCATTCAATCTACACATCGGAGCATACCCACTTTGGATCTCTATTGAACTGTATTTAATTGCACAGTTTATTACTTCGGTATTTACTATCAGTGCAGATAAATCTTGGAAAATTTCACCAACTCTTTGCTCCACAGCCACCACCTTTTGATTCATTTGTAGTAACTGTTCCTTAAGATCTTGTACTATGGTGGTAAAAGTGTGCATTTGCTGAAGAAACATAGGGCTCATAGTGTCAGATATTGCTTGAACCATGACATCTTAAGTAATAGGCATCTGTGCAATTGGTGTGGTGATAGCTGTAGATAATACTGCAGAACCTTGAGTGACTGCTGCATATGAGGCAGGACCAGCCCTTTGTGGGTTAATAGTGGATGCTACAGGTGAACTGTGGGGGCTGGGAGTAGCAGGGCCTGCAGTAGTTGGAGAGCCCTGCACGCTGGGCTTAGGTATTTGCTTAGGTGTGGTTGGAGCAGGGGGGGGACTCACATTTGCTGGTGAGAGAGGACAGGTGCTCCATGCAGCAGGAGGAGTAGATTTCTTAGAAGCCCCAGCTCCATCAGATGCCACTGCCGCCGCGGCCGTGGCCATCTTAGGTCCGCCACGCTGATTTTCCCGTCCGGCACGCTGGGTTTTAGAAGCCATGGAGGACCGCAGAAACTTGTCCATCCGACACTGTGTACGAGGGGTGAGTAATCATGTGGTTTTCCCCATCCTCTTGGCGCTATGTGCGCCGATATGTTGCAGGATAAGTGATCACTAGGCAGAGCCCTTCACTTCAGCGGCCGCTCATGTGCCTGCCGGAACCGGAAGCCCACAGTATTTTTTATTTGATTTTTTTTTTACAGTTGCAGGCAAGGAGTAATCAGAGATTTCCGCTAAGTGAAGTTTATCATTTAAATAGAAGACAAAGGAGGATTTACTGCAATTTAACAGACTCAAACAGCAACACTGGATTCTACAAATATAACAACTCGTGGGAGCAGTTTCTGTTTCACATTCACTTTGTGCCTTTTAACTACTTCACATGTGAATAAATAGAAAAGGTAATTTAATATTTCTACATAATGTATTTTAACACTTCTGTCCATTTATTATTGTTTTTTATGATAAAATGTATGGTGTACTTTAGAATTTGGCTATGAGCCTGTCAGGTACATCTAAGTAGTAAGCAACAATAGGAGAAGCTGCTGTCACAAACAGCCATGTGTATCATGCTGAGGTCAGATAAACACCTCTAGTGCATAGTGACAGTATGATTGTGATATACAGAAGCTGTAGACTCACCAGGGAAAAAATAATAGCTCTCCACAGGGTTTGGAAGAACAGACTGCCCCAGAAACCAATATAGAAGGTACCATGGAAATCGGTTGCAGTCCCCACATCGATGGCCTACTTTCAGAAATAGAGACAGTCGAAAGTTATTTTTCGTCTGTCTCTATTTTGAATAGGGGGCCGTTTTAGAATATTTTATGAATAGGTGAGCATGCTGATCGACATACTCTCATTCATTTTTTCAGAGACCCGCTGACAGCTCCGGAGAGGTGAGTAACCTCTACGGGGACTTGTAGTGTTAGGAAGGGGGGATTAGGGTTAGGCTCTTAGGAAGGAAGGGTTAGGGCCATGGAAGAGGAGGGTAAGGGTCAGGCTATAGAGAAGGGAGTATTAGGGTCAGGCTAGGGGGAAGAGAAAGTTAGGGTCAGGCTGTGGGGAAGGGAGGGTTAGGGTTAGAATTAGGGGAAGAGTTGGGGTAGTTTTTAGCCTTACCTTTCGGAGAACCGTGTTTGGTGCTTCGGGGATCGATTGCTTTGCCTCATTAAAATAGGGCCGTTCTTAGCGGGGACCCACACCCCATGGAAATAGGCCCTGATTCAGAGATTGAAAATAAGAACTTAAAGTTAGTGGGCTAAACCATGTTGATTTCAGGGGAGTCAAATTTCATTTGTTGCAACAGTATTATAGTTGAAAGGTGATGTTTCCCAGCTCAAGTCTAATTAGCAGCATAAAAGTGAAGCTGATCAGGTATCTGTGTGCAATAAGTAAAAGCAAAGCATTCTCCCTGCATGCATAGAATAAAATTAACTTGACTGAAATCAACATGGTTTTGCCCAGGTGTAACTTTAAGTTCTTATTTTCAGCCTCTGAATCAGGCCCCTATTCCCCACCAAACCACACAAAGTTTTAAATAGCCAATACCAAGTCCATACTAAGTAAAAATAGCTAATACAACTTTAATAAATAAATAGCTAAGCCACATTAAATAATAAATAAATATCTGGTACTGACAACAAGTTATTTATCTGTGTGCAATAAGTAAAAGCAAAGCATTCTCCCTGCATGCATAGCTTAAAATTAACTTGACTTCCCCTAAAATCAACAGGGTTTTGCCCAGGTGTAACTTTAAGCTCTTATTTTCAGCCTCTGAATCAGGCCCCTAAATCCCCACCAAACCACACAAAGTTTTAAATAGCCAATACCAAGTCCATACTAAGTAAAATAGCTAATACAACTTTATTAAATAAATAGCTAAGCCACATTAAATAATAAATAAATATCTGGTACTGACAACAAGTTATTTAATCAAGCCATGAATATTATGCAATAGTTAAAAGCATAATAAAACAGAAAAAAATGAGTAACTGTAAATGTATATACTATAGATCTGGCACACTAAAGTACTTTATTGGTTGTAAGATAACCCACATACGCTTTAATAAGTTTATACTGATCTTCAATCCATCAAATTAATTGTAGATCAGAATACGCACACTAAAGTATATATGGCTTATGAGATGACACAATGAAGTATATATGATAACCCACATATATTTTGTGCTTATACTTTATATTCTGCAACCCTTTAGATGGGTATTTGGAAACCCCCTTCCAAAATCCTGTTTTATATGCTTGTCTCGAAGATTAAGCAATGCACGTGTCAATACACACGGACGGTACAGTGAAATTGTGATTTAAATCATTTGCAGATCTTCCTATAGAACAAGTGATATAGTTACTGATACAGAGTTGTGCTTCTGTCTGTTTTTCATGTTGAAGTGCATGGGAATTTTGTTCAGAATGGGAGCAAGCTCCGAACTGTGGTCCCAACTGTGCACTCGTGGAAATAGGTGTCCCACAATATCAAATGAGAAAATGGGTGTTTACCTCATTTAAATAGGTGCAGTAGCTGTCTAACCTGCCTGCTCTGCTGTGAAAAAATTTACACCATGGCAGAGGATGCTGCAATTTATAGGTGCTTGTCATTCTTGATGGGAAAATGGCACTATTCTTAAAATAAACAATAATCTAAACAAGGGGGGAAATGAAATGTACGTATGAATTAATTTTTATACCATTAATAGTACTGTAATGCGCCAAATAAGGTCACATTATTATAACTATTAATATTAATGTTTAAGGGGGGTGATTTAGGAATGTAAGTTAGAAGAAAAAAAACTGTAAATACCTAGGAAACTGGCAGAGGATGCAGCAGTATAACCTGCAGCCTCTGTGCATATGGCTCAGTCTGCGGGAATAAAACACCTGTAATTTTTACCTATATCCTACCCAGATATGCAACTCTTTATCTGATGTACAACGCTTGTGCAAAAACTCTGGATTAGCTCCATAATGACAATCACCTGCGGAGATTTGAAAATGTAACAGTTATTAACGAGCACACCTGTGCTCCAGCTAGTATGCTTGTAAAACATGCATGGTTAGGGGGAAATGAGGACCGAGGTTGGGAAACACTAACCTAGTACTGATATCTCATAATAGGGCACCCAGGTCGTAAATCCGAATGGTCGATAAATAGGTAGGTCGTTAAGTGAGGAGTACCTGTACATAAATAAAACTAAAATGTACAGACTGGATGGCCAAATGACTTATCTGCTGTCACATTCTATATTACAATCAAACAGGCAAAAGTAAGAATTTAAATAGAATTAAATCATTCTAAATATAAAAAAATGAAGTGTTGTAAAAGTAATTTTGGATGAAGCCAATGTACTAACATCAGATATATAAATATTATGTATTATTGTACAATTGATTAGATGTAGATACTTAATTACTAAGTGACGAGGCAACACTAGTTCACATATTCTACCAGTGCTATATATAACAAATGAGCAGGAGCTCCTTCATTTGTTTGTCGGAACACTTTTTTGTAGCTAAGATCCACCACCCTCTTAATCACCTCCTCCGGTGATACGGATATACCAACAAGTGCATGACTATTGGTTTTTCCTCCTCCTTTTTCATCAGGCTAATGTCTTAAACTGACTTCTCAATCGATGCACATTGTTTTAGGAGCTTCACCAACTGCTTCACCCAGCTATGTGTGGATATATTCTACAAGCTAAAGCTGATCAATTCCATCTTTAATTACAGCTCTAAGTCCCCTAGTCTTTGGATGTACCAACTTTATCCTTTGGGACAATGGGCCAAATCCAGACTTAATACCATGGCAAAAAGGGAGTAAGAAGCGCTTAGAAAACAGCATACATTTATTATAGCATAAAAAAATAGCATAAGGTGAAATAAAAAAACACATTCCAGACTTAATACCGTCTGGTCACTTACGCACGTGTGCGTGTGTCTCTTTTAATTATGTAAGAATATGTGGTTTTTTATACAGCATAATATGTGATTGTTTTTATGTTGTGTCAATTAACTACAATAGCAGGTGGATACTAATTTTATGTCTCTATTTTTGGGTTATTTTTTACCCCAAAGTACCTAGCACTATCCTATAAATCTATATTACAAAATTATTCATTATTCATTAGTCATTTCAGTAAAGGACTTAAGGGGGTGCCAGAGAGTATCTAGGTTTATGACATGCCACCACTACGTTAAGACTATGAAACAAAGACTTCTAAATGTAGAGACACTCCCTGGATGTTAGCAGCAATTAAAGAGTTCATTCTAAGAACAGATGTTCCTGATCAACTGTTTTTCACAAACAGAGCCACCTTCAAAAAAGAAAATGCGGGGCTCAGAAAACAGCTGTAGGGCCCCGTCTCCATGTGACGTCACATAGGGGCAGGGTGCCGTGGACCTGCTTTAATAGTGGGTCAGTGCACATGGAAGCTCTTCCCTGAGCATTGGCCCACTACTGAGCAGCAAGTATTGGCATTAGTATACCACTGATAACTGCTGCTGCAGAGCTAAGTAAGTATTGGCGGGCTCCCATCAGCTCCGGGCCTAGGACAGTAGTCCTGGCTGTCCAAC
>WWET01002238.1:40535-51168 GCA_011038615.1 Limnodynastes dumerilii
ATAGAAAATACGCTCAGAAGCGTAGCGTAATTGTGAACGTATGGGCCATTCACGTATATGTGTCACGTAAATACTTACGTGTGGGCGTGCCAATTTTACGTGAGTCCAAAATACGTCTGAATTACGTTAAGTAGGCAGGGTTTGTATTTAAAGTGTACAGTATGGGCATGCTTAGCTGCGTAAATACGTGTTGCCCATACGTACGTGTGCGGATCACTGCGGTTACATTGCCAAAAGTTAAGGTAGGGTTTGGAAAGTGTATCTTGACAAAATACGTACGTTCAAGGGGTGTGCCTAAAGGAGTGTATAGAAGGTACGCACACGAAAATACGCAAATAAACGTACGGCAAACGTAGTTCTGGATCTACCCCATAATGTTAAATAATGATATAATAATGTTTAATAATGATATACTAATGTTTACTAATGATATAATGTTTAATAATGATATAATAATGTTTAATAATGATATACTAATGTTTACTAATGATATAATGTTTAATAATGATATAATAATGTTTAATAATGATATACTAATGTTTACTAATGATATAATGTTAAATAATGATATAATAATGTTTAATAATGATATACTAATGTTTACTAATGATATAATGTTTAATAATGATATAATAATGTTTAATAATGATATATTAATGTTTACTAATGTTATAATGTTTAATAATGATATAATAATGTTTAATAATGATATAATAATGTTTACTGCGTTGCAGAAAGTTAAGAATCTGTATTTCATTCTTTATTCATACAGATAACTGCTAGTTCAGACTCCCCTGGACAACACCTGGAGCACCGCATTTTACCAGCCCTGAACTAGCCCCAATATTTCATCTCAGAGGCCAATAACATCTATGATCTACTGAAAGGCCTGTTGTATTATGGAAGAAAATGGTGGTTAGTCAGGCAATGTAATCAATCGATGCTGGGAAAGCAGAGCTGATCTATATAGAAACAATACTATTATATTGTTGTTATTATTATTATCATTGTTATTATTATATTATTGTTATATTATTACGCAGATACTGATCAGCATTACTATTGGGAAAGGGGGATAAAGGGAAGGGAAAGGACCCCACCAGGGTAAATGCCAGCAAGAGGGAAGTCACAAATATAAATATTTTATGGGTCACAAAAAGTGACAAAACTTGAGGCTTTAAGAAAGCAACAGATTTAAAGAAGCAAACACCCCTCCTAAACTAGGGAGAGCTGAATGTAGACAGTCCCTCCACAGTGCACACTGTATAGTATCAACAAATCAGGAACATAAACTCATTAAAAGCATATCTCTCATGTAAACTCATTAAGAAAACACACATATAATGTATTTATAAAGCAGTACAGCCACACAACAATTTTCACACACATTTAAAAATTGGACCTCAAAGTTCTATAACAAATAAACAGCATCCGGGCGAATAGATAAATAGCTACTGCATGGAAGTGACTAGATGACTATTCTAATGAACAAGGGAAGGCTGTCCCTAAATGAAAACAAAATCAAATCGCCTTTACGGCTATACTTCACCCCTTTCCGGGTCCGTATCTAGCCCACTCCTATCACTAAAACCTAATGTGACAACTGTGCAAACAAATTCATAAACTATTATGTCTTAAATATGGAGACATTGTAGCTTGGAATAAGTTACCCAATAGGGATGTGTAGCTACAAATGCAGACTGTAAATCACAAAGGGCAAAAACCCTAATAAAAAATAAACGAAAATATACAAACATATAAACAGCAAATGCTTGAAAAGAGGTCTTATTACACCGTATATAAAAGATATGACCCAATAATTAAAGTCTTGATGAGTGCGCCAATTCCTGCGTACACAATGACGCAATTTACTGGCAGATCTGTGATCTCTCTTTACCATCTGTTGTTCTTCTTCAGTGAAATTAAGCAGGTTAAGAAATTAAATCAAAGGAATCTTATTCTGGGCAAATCATGTTACAATGTGAGGGGGACAAAAGAATTCATCGTTTTGCATTCAGGTAAATTACCGGCTGCTTTTACTTATAGCTCACAAATACTCAACAGAGTTATCTTTAATTTAAAGTTGAGCTACAAGACATCACCTCTTAATTTATAGTTGTATATGGTTGTGCTGAGGTGAAGAGTTGTTATGTTTCTGGTGTTACTGTTAATTCTGTGTCAGGCTCTAGCAAAGTACGTATAATTTTATGAAATTTTATGAAAGTGACGGCCCATCCAGTCTCCCAGTTGTTTGTATAAAGCTATACTGACCCTAGATCCTATTTTACCCTCAATTTAGTTTGAGATTTAGGATATCCTTATATTTATCCCAAGCATGTTTACATTGTTCTACTGTATTACCTCTACCCCTCAGATGGGAGGTTATTCCACTTATCTATCACCCTTTCACTGACTTCATTATCCGCACATTTCCTCTAAACCTTCCACCCTCCAGTTTATATTCATGTCCTCATGTTCTATTACACCTCTTCCTTTATATAATGTCCCTCCTGTACCTGTCACCCTCCAGTATATACACATGTCCTCATGTTCTATTACACCTCTTCCTTTATATAATGTCCCTCCTGTACCTGGTTACACCCCTTAATATATATGAAAGCTGCTATTACATCTTGGTTACTTGCTCTAGTCTGTTTCTTCTCTGCTCCAAGCTATACATGTTACTTCCTCTAGTCTCTCTTTGTTAGTGTTATTTTATAGGTTTTCCTATAACCCAATAATAAACAAATAAACATAACATGTTCTTATTTTTGCCCCAACCCCTCCATTTCCTCTTCGGTCCCTCTCATCCATCACCAATCTAAAGAAATATCGTTTTCAGTCAAATATTTGTGATTTTCATTACAATTTCAACAACCGGCCCCCTACATCCTGGACTATCCGAATACGAGGCCCGTTCCTTCTTGTACTATAAGTGCTTTGGCGTCAATGTTAAGCAAGATATATACAAAAAAATTACCTATACCATTCATGAAGCTCCATGACGTATATTCCACTTTTGCGCGGTATTGTAGCCACTTGACCCATCGCCGAAAGACATCCGGAAACTCTCTTCCTCTGCTGTTTTGGTCAGAATTTATATAAGGTGAAAGATTAAGAGAATTGCATCTCCCAAATTACATTGAAAGTATTTAATCTGCTCAGGCGAGCTGCCCTCCGACTAATGTGATTACATTTCCTATAATCCACTTTAACGGCAACACAGCATGGCCTGAACGGTTCATATGACCACAATGAATGCTAAAGATAATATTTATGGTTCTTAGTTCAGGGGAAAGATTATAATAGGAGAGGAGGACTCGGAATGTCACAGACTGAAACTGTCGTCAAGTTGTGAGAGGTCAAGACTTGGACGGTTCGATTATGTCAACCGATTTGGTCCAAAAATGATTGTTGGGAGTCAACTGCAGTAGGCGACCTCTTGCTCATGGGTGAATGACCGGCTTTCTCCAATTTTATTGGCCAATGTGACTAACCAATCCTAGAGGAGCATTGTAAAATGTCAAACAGTATCTGAATCTAGCACTGAATTTGACTCTACCGTCTCCTGGTTGGGCTACATTTGGCCACCATCTGTACTGGTGTTTGTAGCAGTGGACGATGGACTATTTCAATAGTCTTTCCTGCACCATTCATGCTCAAACCCAACCAAACTATGTTAGATATAGGTGGCGCATGAACAAGGCTTATTTTGGCACATTAAATATTTTTGCCTTATGTAGGTAAGTTCCTGATCAAAAGACCTATAGGTTAAAAAAAAATTTTGGATCAAAAAGAATTGCTGTATCTATGTATTAAAAGGTTTTTATCTAAAGCCACCATCATAATTACAGCTTTAGATGGAATATTAAATGAATCTTATAAAACAAGACTGGATAATAACAGACTAGGAGGGTGGGTAATAGGCCCTGTTCACTAGCTTACAAGCTATAGGACATTGTGGCTTCATATTACACAATGTACCAGCCAGACTGTATAGTAAAAGTGCTCAGTGCTCTGTATGATCCATTTCCACAGCAGTGTTAGCAGTACTGAATTTAGTTTTAGTATGGATAGTGAAAGTGTGCAAGTGTATAGCAAAGTGGTTCATTAAGGGTAATTTAAGGTTAAAAGGTAGATTAAAGAATTTGGTAGTGCTTGAAATCTTGTAGAGTAGAGGAAAGTCTTCACAGGCAAGGAAGGTTATTCCATAGAATGGGTGATGCCCGGGAGAATCCTCTAGCTGATATCAGAGCATTTACTAAGTATAGAGTATAGTAAAGAGAATTGTAGATCCAATGAAGATCTGAGAGAATAAACTCATATAAATGTGGGTGCAGTCGTCATGATAGCTTTATAGGTTAATAAGAGAATTATGTATTTGATAGTGTAAAATACTGGCAACCAATGTAGAGATTAACATATAAGGAAATGGATGGTGTGTGGGATCTTGAATGGTTCTTTAGCCCTTATGTATGATCCACCATACCGCATGTTCCTTTGCGCATGCAGAATATTTAAGGGAAAGAGAAAATATTTTACAAGTTTAATATAAACCAGGTAAGAGGAAAGGGGTATTGGAAAGAACAGAGGCTGATATTAGTGACTTGGCGTATTATTATTACTAGTACCGCTGACTAGTGTTTATCGGTCCTTATAAGGGCTACAAAAGCAAAATCCTTTATCCCATTAGCACTTCAGCGCTGAGGTTATGAGTTTGATTCCCGGACTAGGCCTTATCTCTGTGGTGTTTGTATGTTCTCCCTGTGTCTGTGTGGGTTTCCTCTGTGTGCTCCGGTTTCCTCCCACATGCCAAAAACATACTGGTAGGTTAATAGGCTGCTAACTAAAATTAACCCTTGTGTGTTTGTGTGTTAAGGAATTTAGACTGTAAGATCAAATGGGGACTGATGTGAATGATTGTTTTAAAAAACTGTAATGTGTTACGATGACGCAATATTAAAAAAAAAATGTTTTTATTATTATTAATAATAATAATAGGGTAAAAGGGAGGTTAAAAAGTGGAATAATTTGTTTAAAAGGGGAATGCTTGAAGGTTTGGAGGCTGAGAAAAGTCTTATGGGTTGAGGAAGGTCATTCCACAGAGTGGGTGCAGCCCTGGAGAAGTCTTGTAACTGGGAATGAGAGTATTTAATAATGGTGGAAGAGAGTGGCAGATCCTGGGCGGAGCAGAGGGTTGTTGAGACAGACGATACGTATGCGGGTCGGATATTACATGAGATCACAGTCGGTATGGTTTGTGGTAGTCAGTTTTGGAACACGGTTGGAGGGGACAATACTGGGACTAGTGTATAAGGGGCCCGTTGGGGATATTCATAGTGGGGGGGTGGCACAGTGGGTAGGGATATTTTGCTACGTTCTCGTTGAGCAAAAGAACAGCTTATATCAACATCAATCACTAACACTGAGTTATACGTTATTCATTACTTGTCTCTGGTCTGGATTCACAGTTAACGTAGTTTTCGTGTTACGTAGGTTGTTTTAAGAATTGAGCTACTACCCATGTGTAGTAGCTTGTTTACGCTATCTACATACCATTTCTGAACGTAGTACATACAGAAATGGTACATAGATAGTGTAAATACGCTACTACGCATGTGTAGTAGCTCAATTCTTAAAACTACCTACGTAAGATGAAAACTATGTAACTGTGACTCCAGACCCCTTTTACTAACTTATTCAAGGTCAATACCAATAAACAGAACAAAGTCGTGTTTGTTATCTGAAGCTCGCTTTGGAATAGGGAGAGCCGCAGGTGGGTCTAACATAACAGACTGACATATGTTATTATAACATCACAAGTCACGAGCAGCGAGGACTCCGATGGAGGTTACACAGAGGACGTTTCATGTGTTTTTGTGTTAGAAGCTCCTAGCGTTATTCTGTAGTGTGTGTGGCAGATGTCAGCAATGGATTAACGAGTAATGTGCCATCGTTATAGAATAACCTGTAGGTATCAGGAGGACACAGCTCAGTGCCAGTCTGTGTGTGGGCATGCAAGTCCATGACACGGAGATCACCCTCCTAAAGAACATGTCACCTGGGTACAGACGTCGTAGGATGAGGGGCAAGGCACACACTGTGCGGCTTCTCTTAAGTTGCTCAGTAAAATGAGCGTAAATTTAGAATCTCGGTCACATTTTTGGACCACTGACCTGGTAACTCTGTAACGTGACAGACGTCCTAATATCTGTGCTGTGTGCAGCTGGGCTCTGTCCCATACAGATCTCTTTTAAATATAGATTACCTTATATATAATGAGATAATGGCAAAATTCCCTTAAATTCCCCCAATGCATCCCGTCAATACGGTTATAGCCACATTTATACCGGTAATTTGCCAGATAAATAATTTTTTAGTATTTTTAAATTTAGCTACTTTTTTTATATAAAGCCCCAGCGTACAGTATGTATTATGTATTTATAATAGACAACAAAAGAAGGGCGGCACTCAGAGGCTTGAAAAGAGAATACAATAATCCAAGTGTTTGATCCAACGTTTCAGTATCTTTAATCGATACTTCCCTCAGGGATGAAAGTATTGATTAAAGATACTGAAACGTTGGATCAAACACTTGGATTATTGTATTCCTTTTTCAAGCCTCTGAGTGCCGCCCTTCTTTTGTTGTTTATTGTTGTGATACCCTCCTGGTACACTGGTGAAGCACCACAGCATATACTTGTATTGTAGATTGGAGTGCCTTGCCTCCTAGACAATGTATTTATAATATATATAATATTTCTCTGTATCATTGTTTGGGGAAGATTTAGTTTAGATGGGGGAAGCAAGAGGGTGACATTATTTTTTGTAGCAAAATCATGTGATCTGGGGACATTACTGTGTGGCATAATCGTGTGATCTGGGGACATTACTGTGTGGCATAATCGTGTGATTTGGGGACATTACTGTGTGACATAATCATGTGATCTGGGGACATTACTGTGTGGCATAATCATGTGACCTGGGGACATTACGCTGTGGCATAATCGTGTGATCTGGGGGCCATTACTGTGTGGTATAACCATGTGACCTGAGGACATTACTGTGTGACATAATCATGTGATCTGGGACATTACTTTGTGGCATAATCATGTGATCTGGGGGACATTAATGTTTGTGGCATAATCATGTGATCTGGGGGACATTAATGTTTGTGGCATAATCATGTGATCTGGGGGACATTAATGTTTGTGGCATAATCATGTGATCTGGGGGACATTAATGTTTGTGGCATAATCATGTGATCTGGGGGACATTAATGTTTGTGGCATAATCATGTGATCTGGGGGACATTAATGTTTGTGGCATAATCATGTGATCTGGGGGACATTAATGTTTGTGGCATAATCATGTGATCTGGGGGACATTAATGTTTGTGGCATAATCATGTGATCTGGGGGACATTAATGTTTGTGGCATAATCATGTGATCTGGGGGACATTAATGTTTGTGGCATAATCATGTGATCTGGGGGACATTAATGTTTGTGGCATAATCATGTGATCTGGGGGACATTAATGTTTGTGGCATAATCATGTGATCTGGGGGACATTAATGTTTGTGGCATAATCATGTGATCTGGGGGACATTAATGTTTGTGGCATAATCATGTGATCTGGGGGACATTAATGTTTGTGGCATAATCATGTGATCTGGGGGACATTAATGTTTGTGGCATAATCATGTGATCTGGGGGACATTAATGTTTGTGGCATAATCATGTGATCTGGGGGACATTAATGTTTGTGGCATAATCATGTGATCTGGGGGACATTAATGTTTGTGGCATAATCATGTGATCTGGGGGACATTAATGTTTGTGGCATAATCATGTGATCTGGGGGACATTAATGTTTGTGGCATAATCATGTGATCTGGGGGACATTAATGTTTGTGGCATAATCATGTGATCTGGGGGACATTAATGTTTGTGGCATAATCATGTGATCTGGGGGACATTAATGTTTGTGGCATAATCATGTGATCTGGGGACATTACTGTGTGGCATAATCATGTGACCTGGGGGACATTACTGTGTGGCATAATCATGTGATCTGGGGGACATTAATGTTTGTGGCATAATCATGTGATCTGGAGAGAAGACATGTTTTGTGACATAGGGCGGGATCCAAACTTGCGTCCGACACTCCACTTACGCACGCAAAGTCCTAAACGTTACGATAAGCAACAATATTTATCATACTATGACTACAAGAATAAACAGACGCTTTAGTGTCCACACGTGGTCAGTGTTCAAAGTCCTTATCAACACAAAAGAAAAGTTTCAGAAATAAAGTAAATAATTTCATTTAGTCTGTAAATAAAAGGGATGAACCCCTGACGTGTGCTCTATATAGACCGCTAAGCTGCTATGTCCGTAGTGACGATCGCTGATGCCGTACGCGACTGTCTGGGAAGATTTCCTTTGACGCAGTTTCAGCAGTGACATCCGGAGAATCTGCATCTATCCTCATTAACAGAATTTACCTAATCTCACATTTACAATGTGGAAACCTTCATCAGCCGCTCTGCTGTTGTCACAAAGTCATTCAGGAGATCAAAGAGATTATGCGCAAATTTACTGAATGAACGTAAACACGTTATCACCGGCCGGTGAGTGAATGAACACTGAGATACCGAAATATCATTCATATGACTTCTGGGGTAAAGTATTCAGTGCAGATTTCTATATGAGGATAGAAATTACTATTTTATTCCAGACGGTAATCACCTTTTGGGTACTTTCTATATAACAGTATTAGATAGATAGATAGATAGATAGATAGATAGATAGATAGATAGATAGATAGATAGATGAGGGGACAATCAGATATATATATCTTTGCTGTGGGTGTAGGGACATGTTTTGATAGGCTGGAATAATAACATATGTGTCTGTTGATTTTGTGGCTCCTCTGGAGAGTTCCTCGGCAGAGCTCTGGGAAGTATCCGGAATGTTGTGTTATTGTCTTCCAGCTGCTTCTTATAACCCGGATCAGTGGCTCCTCTTGTTATTATTCTGCTGGGAGATGATTTGAGGGAGTGGATGTTTTGAGGTCAGCGTTGTAATAATAGTCTTTTATTTCCCATCAGTAGATGTTGTCCATCTGCAGTGTCCTCGCCATAGACAAGAAATATTTCTCTTTGTCTCCAACAGAGCCCAAACCCAGGAACGAGCGCGCCAAGAATCCACGAGTAAACAGAGATGTTAAGGAACAGAACAGGGCGTGCAGGTGAGGGCTTCACAACTGCATTGGTATTTCACCATTGCTGCGCAGATTTGTGTATCTAGAGTTATTAGCGTTCATTGCAAAGATGGTGGCTTTCCAAAGGATCGATTGCAATACCTGCTACAAACAACAGTGCAGCAACAAACCCTGATAACAAAAATGGAAGGATACACTGCAATATCTGCTACAAACAAGAGGTGGCAGTGCACAATTAATATACAACTACATGGATGGACTCACTGCAATACCTGCTCCAGACAACAGGTGGCAGTGAAGCACACAACCCTGACAACAAACATCGAAGACTGCAATATCTGCTATAAACAACAGGTGGCAGTGCATCACTAATACTACATAAATGACTCACTGCAATACCTGCTCCAGACAACAGGTGGCAGTACAGCACCAACCCTGACAATGAACATGGAAGGAACACTGCAATATCTGCTATAAACAACAGGTGGCAGTGCACCATTAATACTCATTTACATGGATGGATTCACTGCAATACTTTCTCCAGACAACAGGTGGCAATGCATCATTAATACACAGCTACATGGATGGACTCACTGCAATACCTGCTACAGACAACAGGTGGCAGAAAATCTGCCACCAGAGCCATAATAAAAATATTTATTATTATTATTATTATTATTATTTTTGTTTATTTATAAGGCGCTACACGGTATCCGCAGCGCTGTACAGAGGCAATAGGAAAGCCAATAGTTACATACAGAATACAATAATTAATACAAGGTATAAACTCATAGAATAAGAAATACAATAAAGGTACAATGCAAAAATAAGATACAGTACAAAAAAAGCAGAACAATATATATGGAAAATAAAGATGCTGGATATGTGTGTAGGAGCAGATGAATAAGGAGAGAAATACACAGTAGAGTGAAAAAGGTGGGAAGTGATGAGGACAGGGTAGAGAGAGGATGAAATTATTAAGGAGGACCCTGCTCATAAGAGCTAACATGCTAAGTGAGAGGGCAAATAAACAGGAGACACTGATGAGGATGGGAAGGGCAGGTAAGCTTAGGTGGAGGAAGAGTAGGCTAGCCTGAAGAAGTGGGTTTTAAGGGAGCGTTTGAAGGATTGGAGGGTGCTGGATTGCCTGATAGGAAGTGGTAGGTTGTTCCAGTGGAGAGGGGTGGCCCGGGAGAAGTCTTGAAGTCTTGGATATGGGAGTGAGAAGTAGTTATAAGGTTGGAGTTATTGCGACGGTCACCAGCAGAGCGGAGTGGACGGGAGGGGGTGTGGATGGAGATAAGGGAGGAGAGGTAGGGAGCGGGGGAGGAGGAGAGAGACTTGTAAGTTGTGGTAAGGAGCTTAAAGAGAATTCTGAATGGGACAGGAAGCCAGTGCAGAGATTG
>WWET01002238.1:58330-77026 GCA_011038615.1 Limnodynastes dumerilii
AGCCGCCGCTGGACCAACGGAGAGGGGATTTATGGGTAGGCTGCGGGGGGGGGGGAGACTTAGGGTTAGGCTGGGGGGGACACTTAGAGTTAGGCTGTAGTGGGGGGAGACTTAGGGTTAGGCTGCGGGGCTTGGACTTAGGGTTAGGGAGTGGGGTTGCTTACCTATTGGAGCACTGTGTTCAGTGCTCCGGGGATTGATTGCTATGCCTCATCCAGTCATAAGCAATCGATATCCCAGCCAGTTCAGAACTGGTTGGGAGATAATGGCCCTATCGAAATAGAGCCGTTCGCAATGGGGACCCACACCCGCAGCCACACCCCTTGCGCTCACTGTAGTTACACCCCCAGTTGTGAATAAGACAACATAAA
This sequence comes from Limnodynastes dumerilii, assembly GCA_011038615.1. Lineage (NCBI taxonomy): Eukaryota > Metazoa > Chordata > Amphibia > Anura > Limnodynastidae > Limnodynastes > Limnodynastes dumerilii. The sequence goes on from WWET01002238.1 coordinate 58,702, forward strand.
TGAACCCCGAGAACTGCACTCAGACTGTAAATAATGCGATGCTGCAGCTGCTTCGCTGTCACGACCCATTACAAGGAAAAAATGCAAGAATTGCGCAGATTGCGACCGGCTGCAGTGCTCAGACCGTGTGCATGCACAACTCACAACAACAGGCATTTTACGATGCGAGCAGTCAGAAATCGCCAACATTGCGGTAATCTGGATCCGATTCATTGCTCTTACATCTAGTTGGGTGCAATGGTTCTGATCGGGTCACGGGTTCGATCCCTGGTTCGGTCACTGGTTTAGGTCACTTTTCGCTTACATTTTTCTCCTGCCTCTGCTACATTGATTGTTCATGTGAAGAGAAGCGTGTGTCTACGTGACACCATAATTATAGCGATCGGGATAATTCAGGAAAATAGTAAAAAAAAAGTGTTTCCTTTTCCCATAAAAGTGTTTATTGCGTTTTGGTGTAAAATGTTTGTTCCTTATCGATGATCCTGCGGTCAGACTGCATCACGGCCAATATTACGGGTATGAGACACGCGGAGGAGCATAAATCTCTCTGACTGATCAGCCTGGGGGCGCACAACTTTCTTTTAGGTCATAAAAAATGACATGTTGGGAATCAGACGTCAGATGGGAAATTGGAGAAATCCTTTTAGCCTTTTCCCAAGCCGAAGATTTTAAAATATATTTATATTTTTGCCGATTATTTGCCATATTTTATTTTTATTTTACAATATAGTTATCATTTTTTAAATTATTTATTATTATTAATGTATTATTAATTAATCCAACTCCCGACCAAACTGTTTACACAATCCTACAGCAGACCAAGGTCACAGATACAGCACCCGATCCATGCTACACACTGTCCAATGTTACACTGATACAACACCCAATCCATGTACACACTGTCCAATGTTACAGGCCCAGTGAAGGGGGTACAGCTGTGACAGGCAAATACATGTGTGTACCGGGCCCCAAGATTTCTGTTGCCAGTCCTGGTTATTAGGCTCATCTGCCCTCCCGCTTTCCATTCCCTTGAGGGTAAATAAATATACCAGACGCAGCCTGTTACAAAGATACAAGACCATAGACTCATCTGTGATGACAAAGGAGGGGACAGACAAAGCTCAGAGGAACATAACAAAACCTCTCTGCTCACTATATCAGGTGTCATGTGACTGTGGGTGCTATAGTGGCTGAGTCTCATTAATAGCAGCCTGACAGAGAAACAAAGGAACTGTTTAGCCTTCTTTATGTTATATAGGATCTCATATGCCTCATATACAACTCCCCCCCTTTGGGTTTATGGACCTTTTATTCTTTTTTTGCATATTTTTTGTTTTTGGAACCTGCATTTGGGTCCGGATTCACAATGAAGAAGTTTTCATATTACGTACGTTCTCTTAAGAATTTAGCTACTACGTATGCGTCGTACTTTATTAACACTATCTACATACAGAAATGGTACATAGATAGCGGAAATAAGACGAAAACTACAAAACTGTGAATCCGAACCTTGTTTAGCAACATCATAAATTAATATCACTTCATAGAATTAAAAAATAACCAGGTCTATTAAATAACAAATACATTTTCAGGAATCCTGCGGCGTTCCTCCTTGTATAATATATTCCATCCGTGTGATATAAAACCACTTTGCTTGTTACAACAGGTTTCATCAGTCATTGAGGATTACAGAAGAGTCTAAACATTAGAATTATAACAGTCCTCTCTCCGGTTCTCGGCCAATGAAGGTTGAGAGGAAAGGTTTTGGGAAGGACAAGGAATCCCTCAGATTAACGATTGTGAGGAAAATAAAACCCCAACAATAAAACCAAAGAACTATAAAGATTCTTATACAATTACCCGTGTGGGAAAGAGCTAAAAGTAAATACTAAAATATGAGCAACTGTGGAAAATCTGTGTCACTGCCGGAGACAATGGGAAAACAAGGTGGTGCTGTACTTGTCTGCTGTGATGTTTATAAAGGGAGATATTGTCCAGGTGCCAGCTGTGCAATTGGGTTACTGGTCCCTATGCTTCCCCAGGCGTAGACAATTATACATAGTGACCAACTTTTGTAAAGGGAGATTGGGATAGCACTATGAAGGCGCTGCACCAAAGGGGTGTGTCCTGTACCACCAAAGGGGTGTGTCTTGTACCATCAAAGGGTTGTGATGTACCACCAAAGGGGTGTGTCCTGTACCACCAAAGGAGTGTGCCTTGTGAATAGCTCCACCTATGGGTGTGTTTAGCGCTGCCAGGAAAACTATTTCTCAATAAACCTGGCGGCATCCGTAATAATGGATTGTTTCATTGTCCGTGAATAAATCCTTTCAGTGTTATTGTGGAGACTGTGAGTAGGATCCGCTGACTTCCTCATCTTTATAGAAGAGATAAAAGTTGGTGACACTGCAGCTGATTCACAAGAGACCAAAGTGTATTTTTCATTTCTGTCTCCATTATTGAAGACAAGTTTTCATAGATAACTGCCAGTCTCTGATGATATCTTGGTCTCCATGAAAATGGCCGCCTCCAAACAGAGGAAAATAACAATGTCTAAATTCTGTCATCTTATTACAATGACTTCTGGAATGAAAGCAACAGGGAGATCACCCGCTCTTCAGGGAGTCAGGGAGATCACCCACTCTTCAGGGAGATCATCCACTCTTCAGTAAGTCAGGGAGATCACTCGCTCTTCAGGGAGTCAGGGAGATCACCCACTCTTCAGGGAGTCAGGGAGATCACACACTCTTCAGGGAATCAGAGAGATCACCTGTCCGTCAGGGAGATCACATACTCTTCAGGGAGCCAGGGAGATCACACACTCCTCAGGGAGTCAGGGAGATCACCCGCTCTTGAGAGAGATCACACCCTCTTCAGGGAGTCAGAGAGATCACACACTCTTCAGGGAATCAGGGAGATCACCTGCTCTTCAAGGAGTCAGGGAGATCACATACTCTTAAGGGAGCTAGGGAGATCACCCACTTTTCAGGAAGATCACACACTATTCAGGGAATCAGGGAGATCACCTGCTCTTCAAAGAGTCAGGGAGATCACACACTCTTCAGGGAGATCACACACTCTTCAGGGAGCCTGGGAGATCACACACTCTTCAGGGAGCCTGGGAGGTCACGCACTCTTCAGGGAGTCAGGGAGGTCACACACTCTTCAGGGAATCAGGGAGATCACCTGTTCGTCAGGGAGATCACACACTCTCCAGGGAGTCAGGGAGATCACACACTCTTCAGGGAGCCTGGGAGATCACACACTCGTCAGGGAGGTCACACACTCTTCAGGGAGTCAGGGAGATCACATACTCTTCAGGGAGCCTGGGAGATCACACACTCTTCAGGGAGTCAGCCTGATATTCAGGGAGTGTGGGCTATGCATTAATACACATTATATCAGTGCTGTTGTATCTGTATTGTGCTGCACAGTGTTACCTGTTGTCTGTCACATGATTGTAACGTCCCCCTTTCTGTTGTGCTTAATGCTGCTTATTGTGTCATTGCCCCCTTGTCACTCTCACCTCGGTGCATGTTCTGCATTGTTACATGGGGCATATTTTGCACCTTTTTTTGCATTTGGCCGCTAGTTGCATTGTGCAGGAACAGGAACAGACTCTGGTCAGAGCAAAGGGCCACTCCCTACCCCTCCCTGCTCCCGGGGCCCAGCCCTGGGCCTTGGGGACACAAAAAACTTCCCTAAAGCTATCTGCGGAATCCCGGGCAGGGAATGCAGGTGGGAGGAGGAGGAGGCTGTGACGGGGAGTCTGGAGGTGTGCGCTGTGCTGGGCCGGGGGAGGCTGTGCGCTGCTGGGCAGAGAGAGGAGGGCAGGCGCTGCGCTGGAGGCTGGCACAGGGGCTGCGCTGGAGGCTGGGGCACGGTGAGACTCCCGCAAAGTGGGTACAGGGACTGCGCTGGAGGCTGGCACCGGGACTGCGCTGGAGGCTGGCGCACAGTAACTGCTCTGGAGACTGGGGCGCAGTGGGCACAGTGACTGCTCTGGAGACTGGGGCACGGTGACTGCTCTGGAGACTGGTGCACAGTGACTGCTCTGGAGACTGGGGCACAGTGACTGCTCTGGAGACTGGTGCACAGTGGGCACAGTGACTGCTCTGGAGACTGGGGCACCGCATCCAGCATGGTAGTTCTTGCCCCTCCTGCCCCCGAGCAGGGGTGCATCTTGACAGTGTGGTCTAATGAACACCTAAAGCAAGTGGACAACTCCACCCTGGCACTGCCAGCCGAGGAGAAGCTGAAGATCACCCGGCTGGACCTGGAGAAGAAGAAGCGGCTCCAGCAGCAGGTCCAGCACACCATGACCAGGATGGCCAAGAAGAGCAGCATGTCCAATGGTGGGTGCCCAGTATGCTCGGTGCTGTGTGTATACTCTATGTGCTGGCTGTGTCTGTGTGTTGTATATTCTCCTCAATGCTGTGTATATTATACGTGTTATATATTCCTATCAGTGCTGTGTATATTACACGTGTGGTATATTCCTATCAGTGCTGTGTATATTACAGGTGTTGTGTATTCCTATCAGTGCTGTGTATATTACAGGTGTTGTATATTCCTATCAGTGCTGTGTATATTATAGGTGTTGTATATTCCTATCAGTGCTGTGTATATTACAGGTGTTGTATATTCCCATCAGTGTTGTGTCTGTGTGTTGAATATTCTCCTCAGTGCTGTGTATATTACACGTGTTGTATATTCTCCTAAGTGCTGTGTATATTACAGGTGTATATTCCTATCAGTGCCGTGTATATTACAGGTGTTGTATATTCCCATCAGTGCTGTGTATATTACAGGTGCTGTATATTCTCATCAGTGCTGTGTATATTACAGGCGTTGTATATTCCCCTCAGTGCTGTGTATGTTACAGGCGTTGTGTACCCCATGTAGCAGTATACATTGCTGTATATGGCTGTTGCACTGTATACTGTGTACACCTCTCTCTCCCCGGCTGTCACCCTGGTTGTTGATAATAAACATATCCTGCATTCCCCGTGTACACAGGAGACGTGGCTGGGGGTGTTCTGGGGTTTCGAGGTGGCTGCAGGAGACAGGAACATAGACACCATTGTGCACTAATCATTATCCGAAAAGTTTGTTGTATGGAAACTTCTGCATTGTGTTGTCATGGAAACCGTCACATGTGAACTGCTGGTCTACAAACCAGAACAGGACTAATACCTGGGATCAGGGCTGTGAACTGCTGTGTGTGGCCTGATACCACGTCCATGTCATTGCTGATACAAGTACAGGCCACAAAAGAGAACGGCTAAAGGACGGTAACCAGGATTGTAGAATTAGAATCACAGACCCCCTTCCATCAGGTACACAATGCTCCGTTCCTGATTTTCCAACTGTCGCTCTCCCGGATTTAATGAATTTACAGTCATTAGGCCGGATCCAGAACTACATCTGTCTTCCATAGATTGCGATACGTAGATACGTAGATTGCGTATATGTGTTTCTATACGCAGATTAAGTACAATATCTACTACGCATGCGCAGTAGCTATTGTTCAGTGAATTACGTCCGTCTATGGAAGACGGACGTAGTTCTGGATCCGGCCCATTAACAGTAAAACTTTTTCTCTTCCTCAATGGTGGTTACCATGGTAACTGATAGAAGATCAGGAGCAGAGTATTGTGTAGCTTAAAGAATGGATCATGTTGGTGGGTGAGGGTCCCTGATAAGAACGGCCCGCTTTCAATAGAGCCGTTCTCTCCCAGCCAGTTTTTGAACTGGCTGGGATATCGAATGCTTACGCCTCAATAAGACAGAGCAATTGATTCCCGGAGCAAAACTAACCCCAATCCTTCCCCTAATTCTAATCCTAACCCTCCCTTCCCATTACCCTAACCCTCCCTTCCCCGCAGCCTGACCCTAACCACCCCTCCCCCCCAGACCTATGACCAGTCCGACCCTGCAGATGTTTAATTATTCAGATATTCCCAGTAAGAGAGCGTATGATCCCCTGAGCTTTCCCTGCTTCCATGTGTCACAGTCAGGTCCCCAAATTCTGCAGAACGGAGCAGCATGGCTGCTGCATTTCTAAATTCTGTCATCATACCGCAATGACGTCTGGAACTGTATCAGCATCAGGAAGATTGCCAACACTTCAGGGAGTCAGGAAAATCACCCACTCTTTGGGGAGTTAAGGAGATCATCCACTCTTCAGGGAGTCAAGGAGATCACCCACTCTTCAGGGAGTCAGCAAAATCACCCGCTCTTCAGGGTGTTAAGGAGATCACCCACTCTTCAGGGAGTCATTGAAATCATCTACTCTTCAGGGAGCCAGTGAGTCAAGGAGATCACCCACTCCTTAACGAGACAGGGGAATACAATGCAGAACACAGATGCTGCAACTGTTCCCAAAACTCAGGCCTCGTCAGTGTCCAGATTCTGCGATTTTCTTGTGTACAATAGATATTTAGTATTTGACCCACTCTCTCAGTGAATTGCCTTTCCCCTTACACCCAATAAAGATAACTGGCTCCAGACTGTCTCTAGGGCCACATCAACCTCCAGGGGCCAGATTTACTAAGCTGCGGGTTTGGAAAAGTGGAGAAGTTGCCCATAGCAACCAATCTGATTTTAGCTGACATTCTCTAGTATGTAATAGGAAAGTGAGAGCTAGAATCTGATTGGTTGCTATGGGCAACATCTCCACTTTTCCAAACCTGCAGCTTAGTAAATCTGGCCCCAGATCTCTATAGAGGGGTCTCCTGATACCCTGCTCCTCCAACATGTGCTCCACAGAGGGGCTTTATAGTGCGATAGCACAGGCCTGGCCAACCTGTGGCTGTCTTGGTGTTCTGAAACTACAACTCCCAGCATGCTTTGTCAAGCATCAGCTATGTCTATGCAGTTAAAGCATATTGGGAGTCGTAGTTTCACAATCCATGGAGGGCCAGGCCTGCCATTCTATCAACTCCCTCTGTGCAGAACTGCAATACACACCATTGTCAGCAGGGGCAGCGTTTAAAAATGCACAATGTCGCGCCTCGCAGTTTTGCGCAGCGTGGGTGGGGCTTTTAGATGCGATTATCCCACCCAAAGCTACAATCAGTTACTTGTAATATTACAATTGTTTTTCTATTTCAAATGTTAGATTTTATTGCAGTTTTCTACTCCCAAAATGTATAAAATGATTGTATTGTTGCAAAGATTAAAAAATAAAATTAAACTAAATAAGTTATCACTGGGTTAGATGCTTAGATACTGTAACATGGGGTCAGATTTACTAAGCTGCAAGTTTGAAAAAGTGGAGATGTTGCCTATAGCAACCAATCAGATTCTAGCTCTCACTTTCCTATTACCTAGATTTTGTTTTTGCATGGAATGTTCATTTTAGTGTTGTGGCTTACATACAGCTAAAGGACCCCTTTTACTTCTTCTTTGCTTGTGGGTAGGTTTAGTTTGAAGAATTAAGAATCCTCTCCATATATGATTTATATGTATGATTTAATGTTTTATTTTTTATTCTATCTTCTGTGAAGAATATGGACATTCTCCCTATGGGAGAAATTATTCATGCCTTCTGTGAAGTGCCAATTTTATTTTATACATGGAGATTAATGTTTAAGTGTACTGTAGTTTGTTTAAGATGTTATGTTATGTTGCAATTTTTTTCAAAAAAAAAACATAACCAGGACTTGAGGGGATATTACTATAGAGAGAGACAGGGTGTATAGTAACAGTGCTCAGTGCTGTGTATGATCAGTCACACAACAGTGTCACTACCAGGACTGAGGGGATGTTACTATGGAGAGAGACAGGGTGTATGGTAACAGTGCTCAGTGCTGTGTATGATCAGTCACACAGCAGTGTCACTACCAGGACTGAGGGGATATTACTATGGGGAGAGAAAGTGTAAAAGTTTGTGTAAACTTTTTTTGAATTTGGTAACTTGTCTGAAGAGGTGAGTTAATAGGGAGCGATTGAATGTTTGGAGAATAGAGAGATAGTCTTAATGTGCGAAGAAGGTTGTTCTAGAGAGTAGGTGCAGCTTGGGAGAAGCCCTGTAAACACAATTTGGTTATTGTATTAGAGAAGAGTGTTCTACTGCATGTGGGACCAAATTGTGCATTTTAATAGTAGCATTGAAAGGAGAGTAAATCAGTTGTATTTTCCATTCACCTTCTAGATATTTATTAATATTTTGCTTTACAGACTGTAATGTGATTTTCTGGGGAATACTTAGGCCAAGTTGCCTGCACCCAGCGAAGGCAGCCATTTTGTGGGAGACTGGTGACATCACACCTCAGCAACTTCTCTGTTCCTTTTCACATTGAACTGCAGGCTCAGAAACCTTGGTTCAAGGCACAAAATGGCCGCCTGTTCTCTGTGAGGGTGTCAGGTATAGGTTAAACTCTGGTCATTGTTTGATTCTGTGCCAAAGATGGAGTCAGTCTCATGAGAATGATTCATATTATTATACTGTCTGCTGAATGAATTCACAGACCATTATTATTATTATCAGCACATTCTTTCTTAGTGAGAATCGCTTTATCTCTTACATAATTATGCTGAAATCCTGTTTTATGTTGCAGCATAAACAACACCCATAGAGGCAGCTCAGAGCCATCAGACAGCCAGTTATGGCTGCGGGCTATAATGGCGGACGCCTTCATATTATATCCCCTCTTAAGTGATGGATTATTAATGTCTAAATACATGTTCAGACTAGAAAGTCTGAGGGTACAATCAACCATAAGCACCTTTATACCATCATATAAGGCTGTATTAAGGAAGTCAAGCCGTCCCTAGGCACAATATTAGTGCCACGTCTTCCTTAGCATTGCATTCTGGGAGACAGGTCACAGAGAAGCCATGATGGAGCCTGTGGCACCCAGGAATCCCCTCAGGTCCGTTCCAGTACAGATGCCTCCCCCTATTACTGAGCCTTTCCACCCCATAGAGTGTGGCTCTTTGCCTATCTGGTGTGTAAAGCATATTATTAGTATGAAGTAGTAGTTCTTCCCGCCAAAAATCCATGCACCATCTTGTATCTGTTCAACAAATCTGTATTGACCCTCCAACATGACCCATTCCATTTGGTACAATTTAATCCACTCCTGAGCTTCCAACTGTCACTCACCTGGTTTAAACGAATTAAATGATATTTAAAAAAACTATTTGCCTCTTCAACACAGGTGGTTACCATAGTAACTAACAGTTGGAAACTGAGGAGCAGAGTATTTTGTACCTAATGGAATGGGTCATGTTGGAGGGTATGCTTCTATATATACCTCCCAAGTGTCTCTTTGCAAAAGGGGCGTGGCTTTAGTCGGCATTGTGGTTATATATCTTTTCACCTCTTATGAATTATCATTGATGAAATGTCCTGTGGAAGATTTTATCGCTGCAATAAAAAAACTTATGCTTTTATCAATAAAGTTTAACCTCTTAATGCTTTTCCCCCATTACACCTATCCCCGAGCTGTCTGTCCAACACCAGGAGGGTTGGTTGCCATGGGATCTGATTCGTGGTTATAGTAAACAGCGCTGGTTTCCTTAAATCTCTCTTTTACATTGCTCTCGTAATGTTTTATGCTGAATATTTGTTTTGTGATATTGCAGCTAATCTTGCAAAACAAGTTCTCCTGAACCAGTACTGCCCACAGCAGATTCGCAGATGATCATTCCTGTCCTGTGTACGATCACACGAGCTCAGGAATTAAGCCGGGTATTGGTTCAGTTTGAAATTTGAAAGTAAACTTGCAGAATTTGTCATACCCGGGTATTTACATTTATGCTGCCTGTACAACTGGTTCTGTGTCTGGTCTTTACACCGCCGATAAGATACAGTTATTCATTGTGCTGTCTCCCTGGATTTTATTTGAATATGATATAAGAGTCTAGTGTCAATATTGAATGTGTTATCACATTAACCACATAACATGTCAGTCTTACCATAGGCATCAGAACATGGAGTATCTATCTATCTATCTATCTATCTATCTATCTATCTATCTATCTATCTATCTATCTCTCTATCTATCTCTCCATCTCTCTATCTATCTCTCTATCCATCAATCTATCTCATATCTATCTATCTATCCATCCATCCATAATCTATCTATCTATCTATCTATCTATCTATCTATCTATCTATCTATCTATCTATCTAATATCCAGCTATTTGATTTATTTATTTATTTATTATTTGTATTTTTAAAGACAATTTTTGACAGCTTTTATTTTATATGGACAAACGTGTGCACATATATATGATATTATATATAAAATGTCTGTCCACACACTATTATCCACAAAAAATAGATAATCTTACAAACAACAAAAGATCTCAAGATCTCAGAGATCTAAAGTCTTGTGGCCAGATTTACTAAGCTGCGGATTTGGAAAAGTGGGGTTGCCTATAGCAACCAATCATATTCCAGCTCTCACTTTCCTATTACATACTAGAGAATGTCAGCTAAACTATGATTGGTTGCTGTGGGCAACATTTCCACTTTCCCAAACCCGCAGCTTAGTAAATTTGGCCCCTGGCGTCACTCCACACCACACAGACATACCTGACATTGAACTATGAAATGATCTGTCAGATCAAGCAATGCTTAAAGATCAAATGAACGGATCAGAACATCTGTTACAGATCCCCGTCCTGTCTACACATTCACAGATCATTATTCCAGATCTGACTGGCCAGATTATCTCAGCTGTGACCTGTTTACACCTGTGGTCACTCCTCTCCTGTGATGAAACGTGGTGGACATTGAGCATGTATGGATTAGAAATCTTGATATGGATCCATGTTTTCTGAGAGATAAACACACCACTTGAAATTCTTTATCAGGACTAACTACCCCCAAAGCTCCAAAGTAAATATTATTTACTCCTATTCTTCTAATTAGTCACTCTTTATTAGCAGGAGATTTGTAGAGTAATCAGTCTTTGAAGTCTCTGTTTAGTATTGATCATGAAGGTACTAGATCCTTGTATTATTATATAGGTCTTATATCCCTGTGTTATTATATAGGTCTTATATCCCTGTGTTATTATATAGGTCTTATATCCCTGTGTTACTTGCACATTTTGAGGAGGTAGGAAAACATTTGTGAGAATGGAATATTTTAAATTGTAGATTCATCTCATTCATACATCGCGGCAACTATGGAATAGTCACAGACACAGGAATATTCAACCGGATCCTCACTTTTTTGTTCTTGCATTCTCTACATTTGCGCACCCCGGTGTTACCCAATCAGAACGCATTTCACGCCAATCCAGACTTAAGTAAAATGACTCATCCCACAGAGGGACTGTGCTGTAAATGCAAATAATAAAAAAAAAATTGCAACTATCAACTCGCTGACGATTGTGGATCTCTTGATAGTCGTGTATCGTTCAAGAAATCGCGGCCTTCTGCCGTGATGGGTGAAAAATGATTGCCAGGACTGGATTTCCTGGGGAGTGGATCTCGCAGACACCTCAGAGGAGGAAGGATAATGACCAGGGCCGCCACTAGAACTTTTGTCTGCATAGTCGGCATTTGCAGGTTTCTGAGCATGCCCAGTGCTAACCCACGCCACATCATGCCAAGTTCACATCTTCATCAGCCCTTGAATGCAACGGCATCAAGCCCCACCCCCCACAGCACTGACGCATCCAGCAAAGCCCCACCTTCTGATAAAATGCGTTATGTCCCCCGGCGTCCGCCCCACTCTGCACCAGACCCTCTTAATTTCGCATCTTATTACAAAATAATCACTTTAACCCTTTCTGCCATCTATATTTCTCCACGTCTGTGGCCCCCAACCTGCTATAGGGTCACACAGTGGACATAACGATTGTGTGTAACACACTCACTTCCTTTGCCATTTATTATGTAACATTTGTACAAGGTGAGTCCATAATTCATATTTATTCATTGACCTGAAACGGAGACAGTTTATACAATACGCTGAATATTGATGACAAATGTGGATGGCGTCGGGCCAGCTTCCTCTGGTTTTTCATATGTTCTGAGTATAAGAGGTCGATGACGGGATGCACCTCACCTGTGTAAACGTTACCTATGCACACATTGACGGCTTCAGCCACCGGTGAAAGGACTGACGGAGGATGTGTGTGTCCTGTCTGTGAACTTTGCGTATACTGGTAACAGTACTTGCCGAAGGCTCATTCATGGCAATGAAACAAACTACTTCCTCAACATAGACAGTAACATCACCTGGGCCTCTGGTGTTTTTTTTTATTGATTTTATAACGATGGGTCAGATACATAGACAACTCATTTCAGTGGGGGTTTCCCATTCTTTATGAACCCCACTGAAATGAATGATCCATTCAAATGTTTGCATTTTCACATTTGTTTGGTCCCGGGGCAATTTAATATAAGCCATGGTTTGCCAACCTTTGCAAACGAATATCATGGAGATTGTGATAGTACTATTAAGGTAATGGAGGTAGTGGAGTGTGTCCTGTACCACCAAAAGGGTGTATCCTATACCACCAAAGGGGGTGTTTCCTCCTATACCGCCAAAGGGGTGTGTCCTGTGAATAGCTCCACCCATGGGTGTGTCTAGCGCTGGAAAATATTTCTTAATAATGACAGCATCAGTATTTATTGAGTGTTACATTGCCAGTGAATAAATCTCCTTTCCGTGTTATTGTGGAGACTGTGAATAGGATCCGCTGACTTCTTCATCTCTATAGAGAAGATAAAAGTAGGTGACGCTGCAGCTGATTCACAAGAGACCAAAGTGTATTTTTAATTTCTGTCTCCATTATTGAAGTCATGTTGTCTTTGATTACATCTTGGCCTCCAAGAAAATGGCCGCCTCCATAGTACAGGGAAATAAGACATCATTTCTAACTACTGTCATACTGCAATGACTTCTGGAAGTGAATCGGTATTATGGAGATTGTCAAGCACTTCAGGGAGTCAGGGATTTCCACCTGTGGCTCTCCAGGGGCCAGATTTACTAAGCTTCGGATTTGGAAAAGTGGAGATGTTGCCCATAGCAACCAATTGCATTCTCTAGTATGTAATAGGAAAGTGAGAGCTAGAATCTGATTGGTTGCTATGGGCAATATCTCCACGTTTCCAAACCTGCAGCTTAGAAAATCTGATTCCATTACGTACAAAATACTCTGATCCTCAGTTTCCAACTTGTCAGTTACTATGGTAACCACCTTTGTTAAAGAGACAAATAGTTTTTGTTTTTTTAAATATCGGTTAAGTCATTTAAACCCGGTGAGTGACAGTTGGAAGCTCAGGTGTGGAGTATATTGTACCTAATGGAAGGGGTCATGTTGAAGGCTTTGCTTTCACAAAGTGTTATATTAGTTATTATAGTCACATTGCAAGATTCTACCATGAATAGAGTTGATCCTCCTACCCCACCATCTTTCCAGTAATATCATATCAAGGCCGTGCTGTACTTCAGGAGTTAAACTTTTTATCAGTTGTACTTTGTACCCTGTCTAAAAAAAAAAACCTGTGGTTTTGGATTGTAGCTAAGAGAATAAAATCATCATATTTTATTTTATTTTTTTAAACTAAAGCTACAATGGAAAGTCTGATCTGTAGGTTCCTATATGGAAATCTCATTGTGTGTTTATCTTCTGTCATTCACAGATCAGACTTCTGTCCTCGGTGACAGGACAAATCTTGCACTAGACACATTGCACATAGTGTAGTAGAATAATGAGGACAAAGGTGGAGATTGAGCTGTGAACACGCAGAGTAAATATTATTCTTGGAATATAGACACAAGCTCACGGGCAAAGTAAAATAATATGTCAGAAATGCTGCACGGCCGGGTTTGTGTGTTGCGGACTTGCACCTGTTACCTGGAGGTACAATCATTGTTGACGCTGTACCGTTATTAGAGGAAATATAGTGTTTCATTTTATTGCAGACAACTTCCAAACCAGTAATGTGACAGCCAATCAGAATCAGGTTATTGTTTTTATAACATGCACTAGGAAGAAACATGGCTATGTGGTTACAGACACCTCCAATTTTCCATTTAAGATGCTTTAGAAAACAATCTATAATAAGTAATGTTTAGAAGACTTCTGCATACAAGACAAGTGTAACTCGCTGTCTGTGGGGTTCCCATCCTGAAATTGCGATCCTGGAAGGTGAGTATAGGGGGGAGTGAACTGCTGGGTCAGAATCCATGAGCCAATAAAGACCATTAAGAAACGCTATTGTACCTGCTAAATAGGTACAGTTGGAGGGTAAGCAATCACAGCACAGTGGTTAGCATTGCTGATTAATAGCTCTGGGAATCTTGAGTTTGATCCCTGGATTTCTATATAGTTTGGATGCTCCCCTGTGTTGCGTAGTTTGTATGTTCTCCCTATATTTGTGTTAAATATTTGTGTTTGTATGTACTAAAAAACAATCTATTTTTTCTACTGTAAAAATAATATTTGTGTTTACAAATATCAGATGCTGTAAGAATGATCCCTTTAAGTACTAGATTTACTGCTGACAAATGAAAGATGTTGAAGAATGTAGATGTTGCCCATAGCAACCAATCAGATTCCAGCTCTCGCTTTCCTATTACATACTAGAGATGGTCAGCTACAATCTGATTGGTTGCTATGAGCAACATCTGCACTTTTCCTTTTCTGTAGTTTAGTAGATCTAGCTCTAAATGTCATTTCTAAATCTGTTATGTAATCCTGATCACCCAACTGTCTCTCTCTCCACAGGAGTGGGTCAGTACTCTGCCAGCACTTCCAATCAGTACCATACGATTGGACAGCGAGACGGCATTGGATCGCCCTCGAGTTATCATTATGACACCAAGAAGGTGAGAAATCATCTGCCAATCGCTTTACATTACCTTACAAAAGTACATAATGATCGTTACCCGCAAAGGGGTGTGGCTAGCCAAATGTGGGTGTGGTTTCATGCAAAGGAGGGCCCACAAATAAGAGTTGGCAGTGGAGCTAATTTTGTCTGAATTTTGGAATTTTATTTGCTGGTAAACAATTATGGGGAGTGTGACACCAGTATTGGGTGTCAGCCACTAGGATGCTCTCTATATTGGGTGACAGTCACTAGGATGCTCTCTGGTGGGTAATGGTGGTCACTAGGATACTATCTTTATTGGGTGGTGGTCACTAGGATGCTCTTTGTTTTGGTGTCAGTCAGTAGAATGCCCTCTGTATTGAGTGGGGGTCACTAGGATGCTCTCTGTATTGGGTGGTGGTCACTAGGATGCTCTCTGTATTGGATGGTGGTCACTAGGATGCTCTCTGTATTGGGTGTGGTCACTAGGATGCTCTCTGTATTGGGTGGTGGTCACTAAGATGCTCTCTGCAGTGGGTTTTGGTCACTAGGATGCTCTCTGTAAATGGTGGTGGTCATTAGGAAGCTCTCTGAATTGTATAGTGGTCACTATAAATCTCTTTATTGTATTGCAATGAGTCAGTAAGTGCTGTATGTGACAGTAGCTCTTTTACATAACACTATCTCTTGTAGGCAATTGGCTCTACATAATCCCGTATACATTATATATTTGCACTGCTCCTCTTTATATTCTTTATTCTCTGCTAATCCACCTTTTATTGTCGTACGCCGTCTATATGCGGCCTCTTGCAAAACATTTTGAGGGTCACTTTAAGTTCTCAATCCGCTTCTGTTGCATATATGTTATGTTGTGTCTGTGCCGCGATTACATTTATTTATGTTATGTGTTTGTGAGTTGCTTTTTGGCATTAGAACATATATGGACATTCTCCTCTCTAGAGATCCTGCTTTTACCACTGTAGGTTGTTTATTTCTTTAACGGTTATCTTCTAGGGGTTCAAGTCAGAGTCTGGCAGCATCAGCCACATACATTACAGTCCACGAGGCCCAGGAAGTGGATTGTCCACGGGGCAGGCCGCCTACAGCCTGTTGGGTATCGAACAGACCCAGAACCAGTGCAGCCCAGTGCAGAGACAGGATGTCTCCCCAGAGCGATATGCCAGATCAAAGATCCAAAAGCCAAGACAGAGCTCGGCAGGCACCTTGCAGGCGCGCTCGCAATACTCTCGTTCTGAATTTGGAACCGCGTCTAGAGCTCGGCAGAGCCACTTCCACAGGTCCAACCAGTCCGAAGATTCTGTTTTCATGACCAGTGTCCCCACCAGTCCTGTCAAACCTCTCCTCTATCAGCCGAGGCACAGCCGGAGCTTAAATAACCTTCTGGAGAAGGACATCTACCAGGTGGGCGCAGCAACGGGTCAAGCTGTGACCAGGATTCAGCCCCAGCAGATGTCCGATCGAGCCGGCGTCCAAAAGAGGATCGTTTATACCACCACAACGTATGGAAATGAATTTCAGCAGTCGGTTGGTGGTGGCGTGGACAGGAGCGTAAAGAGGCCGAACCTAACAGCAGGCATGGCTGCCGCCAATAGCAGTGCCAGCATCCGCGGCCAACAAAATGGTGGACACATGGAAGCTCACGTTGGGTACGTCAACTAATTAAATCTTAAGGGGTAAATTTGTTTTTTGATCATGCCAGATCAGATCCAATCACAATTTAGTTGTTCAGAATTTTACCACGTTCCCGATTGTTATGAAAAATATAAACGGTGAATCGATCAATGGATTTCTCGGAACGGGAGGTTTCACACCTAATGAGGTTGTCTTGAACGTCTGTTTCAGGAGCTCTGGCGCCATGATGTCGGAAGTAGATATGACCCTGGAGAGGGCGGTGAGTCTGCTGCAGAATGAGACAACCTCCACGCAATGGCTGACCTCCGCCGCGAGTTTCATTCAGCATGAATGTTTCCAGAAAGCGGAGGCCAGGAGACGGGTGAGTGCAAATAACAGAAGCCGCACTTTCATTATTAAATACCCAGATCCAGGAACCAGCACAGTGTCTGTATCACCCACTACCCAGATCCTGGAACTAGCACAGTGTCTGTATCACCCACTACCCAGATCCAGGAACTAGCACAGTTTGTTGTTTTAAATTTTCATTTAGGATAATTGGAGACATTGCACCCTCCTAGTTTGGAATCGGTCCTGATATGAGCTGTTTTCCTCGGAAGCTCCCGTACAGCACATGTTTTGACTTGATCCAATTATATTGTACGATTGAATTCTTGATAAGTCCGAGGGCATGTGAATGCGGCTCACACCCGCTGCCAGAAAATCACATTTTCAACAGAAAAAATGCAAACCCGTGCGTTAATTATAATATTTATAAAATGAAGCCACATCACCCACAGCTCGATTGCGCAAATTCTGTCGCTGCCCCTCCCTGCGATGCATTGGGAGAAGGTCTTGATGCTTAGTACACAGCTTGATGCTGTAAGTCATGTAATTAAACCCCTTTTTCTTCTAATAAGTTGTAAAGCATATTATAAAATAAGTATCACAGTTGTTGCTACTTAAAAGCGCAGCGGTCAAGAATCTCGTTCCTGATCATAGTCCTATCCTTGGGCATCTTTTCCCTCCAATTTACCACCCAGACTCTAGACACATCTATGGGTATTAATACTTTTGCATGGCGCTGTACCGTATATTGTACATTGTAAAAGTAGAAATATTGTCCATAGCAACCAAACGAATTCTAGCTCTCACTTTCTTTTTACATACTAGAGAATGTCAGCTAAAATCTGATTGGTTGCTGTGGGCAACATCTCCACTTTTATAAAAACCCGCAGCTTAGTGAATCTGGCCCCAAGGTTACACATATGTCTGGACGAACTGCTCATTTATTTCACGCTATTTACTCTGCTTGCGTGGGAACACCCCGATCCAACATTCCTAACGCAATGTTCAAATCCACCAAAAAAAAAAAGTAATTATTTAAATTATTATTTTATTATTTTTGAATTTATTTAAAATTTTTACTTTTTATTTTTTATTTATTTTATTGTATTAAGATATGCAGAGGGTCCCGTAATCACCATGTAAAATGGTAAAATGGCGACGAATGGGAAGAAAGGTGAATGGGAAATGTCAGATTTCCCATCTAAAGACTGCGCTTACGCAGTCTATGTACAGAATGCTACGTAGATAGCGCAAATAAGCTACTAGGCATACGTAGTAGCTCAATTCTTAATACAACGTACGTAAGACGAAAACTACATAACTGTGAATCCGGACCGCAATGCGCAAAAGGGACATCGCTATGCAGGCGGTCAGAAAATGCCAATTTTACAGAAGAGAGAGTTTTTATTGATCATGGCAGATTCATTGGGCCTGATCCAGACCTACGCCGATCTGCTGTGCTTACTAAAGCACAGCGTATCGGCGTTCACTTTCCGCGACACTCCCCCTGTGCGAGCGTATGGCCCCTTCCTTACGCCGGCTGAAGGCTACCCTAAC
>WWET01002238.1:77472-95898 GCA_011038615.1 Limnodynastes dumerilii
GCAGGAATTTCACACCAGGACTTAATGCTCTCATGGGAACAACCTGTAATCCCGTCTGGAATTCCAAATATACTTCCCAAACTGGTCTAGTAACAGTCCGCTCTGCGCTGCTTCATTATATCGCAGCAGGCTTGCTTTACAGACAAAAGGTCAGGGGCTTCCACCATCATTAAACAAGGATTTTACGGACAGTGAAAGCCGGTGGCGGCTTTGTAAAACAGTACATTCCTTTGTCACTCTGTTTGCGCTGAATAATGGAAGCGTGTGTGGTTATACCCCTGACTGTTTCTGTTGTATTGGGGCAGTCATGTTTTTCGGTAGCGGAAAGTTGTTGAACAAGTGATTTTCAGGTGCGGATAATGAGAGGTGTAATTATGTTTCCTTGTGACTGAATCAGTCTGTAACATGGAACTGATCCCGCTCTCTCTTGGTTTAGTGCCTTCTGCAGCATATTTCGGGGCCCTCCTACGGCGCAATAGAAAGTATTTTTTAATTAGCAGATAACCAGTTTGGCTGAGAGTCAGCTATTTTTTCGTATCGTCATATTTTAGATTTTTAAGGAAGTTAATAAAAAATATTGTTTTCTATTTGTGGCAGATTTGGCAGTGACGGGATGCAGTCTTTGCTTAGAAAATTCTATTTTCAAAATACAAGCAGCCAAAATCTCATTTACCGGCTGCCTGTATATAGAAAATATGATTATTTAGAAAGCTTTAGTAATGCTGATTGGCATCTTTACCCATTCATTCATTTCCAAACAACACCAGACCGGCTGGACCAAAGGTGAATATAAGGGGAGTCCTGTGAGGAGGAGAGGGTTAGGATTAGGCTGCGGGGAGGAGAGGGTTAGGCTGCAGAGAAGAGTGGGTTAGGGTTAGGCTGCAGAGAAGAGTGGGTTAGGGCTAGGCTGCAGGGAGGAGAGGGTTAGGGTTAGGCTGCAGGGAGGAGAGGGTTAGGGTTAGGCTGCGGGGAGGAGAGGGTTAGGGTTAGGCTGCAGGGAGGAGAGGGTTAGGGTTACAACCTGCTCCCTGCTCTCTCCTCTGCTCTGTCCTCGCTCTCCCCTCCTTTCTGTCTCCGCTATCTCTTCTGCTCTGTTCCCGCTCTATCCTCTGTTCTGTCCCCGCTCTCTCCTCCACTCTCTCCCCGCGCTCTCTTCCGCTCTGTCCCTGCTCTCTCCTCCACTCTCTCCCCGCTCTCCCCTCCTTTCTGTCTCCACTCTCTCCTCCACTCTGTCCCCGCTCTGTCCCTCCTCTCTCCTCCGCTCTGTCCCCGCTCTCCCCTCCTTTCTGTCTCCGCTTTCTCTTCTGCTCTGTCCCGCTCTCTCCTCTGTTCTGTCCCTACTCTCTCCTCTGTTCTGTCTCCACTCTCTCCTCCTCTCTGTCTATGCTCCCTTCTCAGCTCTGTGCTCTTCCCTCCTTTCTGTCTTCGCTCTCTCTTCCGCTCTGTCCCCACTCTCTCCTCTGTTCTGTCCCCGCTCTCTCCTTTCCCTAGTTACGCCTCTGTTGATCAGTTAACGCTGTTGACACTTTGGTGCCTGTGGGTTCACTGTCCACGCTCCAAACATAACTCTGACATACTACACCCCTAAGTGACGACAGTGATATAGTAATGACAAAAGTATAAAGCATGTGCAGGTTATCTGTGTTTGATAGCGCCATCTCATGGTGACCTTAGTAACGTCTTCCTGCTGTAAGGATATTTTCCTGATCTTTCTAGCCACATCCGCGTATATATGTTCCATCTAATGGCTCATTTCCCTATAGATTTTATGGTGTACCCGCCCATTAATTATCAACCAATTAATTTAGGGCCCCATTGGGAGTCTCTTGAGCTATGTGTGTTGTTTTATTGTCCTCAGTACCTCTGTGGTGTCTCTGACAGGTGTATAACCTGGGTGGTATCTCACGCCTGATCCGACTTTTGAACTACAATAACGTGGAAGTCCAGCGGGCCTCCTGCGCTGCGCTAAGGAACCTGGTGTTCGAGGATAATGATAACAAGCTGGAGGTCATCGAACAGCGCGGGATGCCCACGCTCCTCAACCTGCTCAGAGATACCCAGGACGTGGAGATCAAGAGACAGATTACAGGTATGTGCTCCAGAGCACAGAGGTGCGGCTTATAACGCTCAAGTGTCATAGTCATGAGGCCCCGTTTATATTCATGAGGCGCCATTTATATTCATGAGGCGCCATTTATATTCATGAGGTGCCATTTATATTCATGAGGTGTGGCCTATATTCATGAGGTGTGCTTTATATTATTGAGGTGTGGCCATGTCCTTATCATCATAAGGTGTGTGACAGGATCCCGCATCTGACACCAGAAATATGACAGGATCCCTCTGTTGTCACCAGTCTGTAACAGACTACTGACTGTTGCCCTGCTTCGTTGCTACGGGATATGACCAATATAGCTCCTACACCAGGGGGGTACCTTCTTACAGCCAGTAACCAACTGTCACTGGCTCCTCCCACTGGACTGTAGGAGGGGTTTTATGCCAGCAGGCTCCTACCATCAGGCCTAGAACCTCTTCCTTACGGGTATCCACTGATATGGCTGTTGCACGTCCCTTGTCTGGCTGCTGTCCCCCTGAAGCATGTGCTGTGGGTTAGGTCTGCTGGGTAGCTTGGCAGACGTGACAGGACGCTGGGCTCCCTTCAGGTCAGCAGGGAAATGGATTAGAGATCAGATCATATTCATGAGGTGTGATATGTATTCATGAGGTGTGATATGTATTCATGAGGTGTGATATGTATTCGTGAGGTGTGGTCTATATTTATGAGGTATGGCCTATATTTATGAGGCGGAGTCTATATTTATGAGGTGGAGTCTATATTTATGAGGTGTGGCCTATATTTATGAGGTGGAGTCTATATTTATGAGGTGGAGTCTATATTTATGAGGTGTGGCCTATATTCATGAGGCGGAGTCTATATTTATGAGGTGTGGCCTATATTTATGAGGTGTGGCCTATATTCATGAGGTGGAGTCTATATTTATGAGGTGGAGTCTATATTTATGAGGTGTGGCCTATATTTATGAGGCGGAGTCTATATTTATGAGGTGGAGTCTATATTTATGAGGTGTGGCTTATTATTATTAATAATAATAATAATAATAATATACACCTTAAAAGATTTTATTTGTCATTTACCTTTTTGGTGTGTCATCTCTCCGTGTTTATCCACGTTCAGAGTCTTGTTTTGTTACTGGGTAGCATAGCGACACTTTGAAGGCTTTTTGGATAGGGTTCTCCTAACTTTATCCGTCATCCTTGGTCATTCCTGGGTTTGGATTCCAAGGTCAAGAGAGCGATGCCTCCCATTCGGAATGTTTCTCAGGCTCTGGATACAATGTTACACTGTACATCTAATAGATCGCTGTATAGTCTCCTGTTATCAGACTCTGGATACAATGTTACACTGTACATCTCATAGATCGCTGTATATTCTCCCGTTATCAGGCTCTGGATACAATGTTACAATGTACATCTCATAGATCACCGTATATTTTCCCGATATCCGCACACTGACATGTAACTGTTGCTTCTATATCTGCTATTCACACTCGGCTGCTGTTGTCACAGTGAGATAAGGACGTCATCATGTTTGGTAATAGAAATACATTTGTTGTGGCTGTTTTATAACTCTGTCTCATGGCTAAAACCAGTTTACTCAGTCAATACTCCACATGCTGCTATCTCAGCCTAACTATATCACACATCCATCCATGTCCGCTGGGCTGTGGTGGATTCATTGGTCAAATAAGCTCCATTGTGAGCGAATTACACAGAAAGCTGTAAGTGAGCTGCTTTATTTGCATATAGAACAATTAAGTAGATAGCTGCATTGTTTATACTGTACATATACATTAATAGAGTCCCATTCCCAGACAACAGAAGTACAGCGCCCTCTATGGTCACTCATACTCATTGCATCTCTTTAATAATCTCTGACTTCTTTATAGAAAAGATAAATGTAGGTGACACTGCAGCTCATTAACAAGAGACCAAAGTGTATTTTTCATTTCTGTCTCCATTATGGAAGTCAAGTTGTCTTGGATAACGGCCAGTCTCTGATTACATCTTGGCTTCCATGAAAATGGCTGCCTCCATAGGCCTCATTGCAGGGGAATAGGAGACAATATCTATATTTTGTCATCATACTGCAATGACTTCTAGCACTAAATCAGCATCAGGGATATTGCTAACACTTCAGTGAGTCAGGGAGATCATCTGCTCTTCGGGGAGTCAGGGAGATCACCCGCTCTTCAGGGAGTCAGGGAGATCACCCTCTCTTCAGGGAGTCAGGGAGATCACCCACTCTTCAGGGAGTCAGGGAGATTACTCGCTCTTCAGGGAGTCAGGGAGATCACCCTCTCTTCAGGGAGTCAGGGAGATCATCCACTCTTCAGTCAGTCAGGGAGATCACACACTTTTCAGGGAGTTAGGGAGATCACCTACTCTTCAGTGAATCAGGGAGATCACCGGCTCTTCAGGGAGTCAGGGAGATGACCCGCTCTTCAAGGAGTCAGGGAAATCGCCCACTCGTCAGGGAGATCACCCGCTCTTCAGGGAGTCAGGGAGATCATCCACTCTTTAGGGAGTCAGGGAGATCATCCACTCTTCAGTGAGTCAGGGAGATCACCCCATCTTCATGGAGTCAGGCAGATCATCCATTCTTCAGGGAGTCAGGGAGATCACCCGCTCTTCATATTAGACTGCATCTTGGTATACATGGCTGCTCATAGAGTCTTGTCAGAGGGCGGTTCACTGGCCGCAGTGTCTGCTTTGGTGTGGTAATAGAATTCAGTTTTGCCGCTGATGGCGGTGCTCTTAGCACGCGGGAGTCTGTATCTGTGTTCTCACGTTCCTCTTCTGCTCTTGCAGGGTTACTGTGGAACTTATCATCCAATGACCAGCTGAAGACCATGCTGGTCCGAGACGCCCTCCGTGAACTGACCACCAGCATCCTCATCCCATGCTCCGGCTGGACCGAAGGCGAATACTCCAAACACGAGATATTTTCAGACACTGACACCTTCTACAACGCAACCGGCTGCCTGAGGTGAGGATTCAGCTGACTTGTAACTGTGCGCGTGGAATATCATTCTCATCCTCCGCCTGATCCAAAGGAGCATGCAAATCAGCACGCCGCCGTACATCCAGACGCTAAATATGCGGTCCTTGGCCACACCCCCTGCTGTTAAGCCACACCTCTTATTTGCAAAATGTTTTCTGCAGTAGACAAGGCATTGGGCAACTTTAGACAATGGGCCTGATCCAGGTCTCAGCGTTCGCCAGCTGACATGACGTTTATTTGCGTTTTTCCGCATTACGTTTGTGTAGAACAGAGGAGCGGGCCGTCGCGGCCGATTCAGATCATAGCGCAAACCCTGGCGTCCGGGGCTTGTGCTCTGAGACGAGTGTGGAGGAAGAGAAGGGGTGGAGGGAATATACATTAAGGGCGTGGCCAAAGTACGTGCACCCGATCCCAGATGTGTACGTCAAAACATTTGCACCTTCTTCGGGTCCTGTCCTGGGGGCTCACAATAAATGACCTATTACAGGCACCTGGAAAGTCACATATATATAGTCATGAAGGGCCGTATTCAGGCTTAATAACGTTCCTAAAAAATAAGCAGGCCGTGTGCGTATATTTGCGTTTTTTTGCTGTCTGCGCACGCAGATGTTAAGCTTAAGAACTCATTGCGCACGGAGTTGATATAAGAACTTAATAACATCCGTAAGAAGAGGCGCGCCATCACTGCGTAACGAGGATAAGTAAAGTGGGAGGGGAGACAGTAAGGGCGGGGTGAGGCACTTCCGTTCTTCCTTTCGCAAACTCCGCACAAACATGCGCACGAAAAGTTAAGGCAGGAATATGGTGGCGGAAGTCAGCTAACATCTGTAAGAACAAGGGGAGTGTCATGTGCGCGCACTTTTGCGAATCCGCGTGTACTGATTTCCTTCTTAATCAGGGCTGAAATCGCTGCCGCTGTTTGATGTTTTTATAAGTTTTGAAATTTTTTTTTTAATTATTCATTATTTTGAATTAAAACTATAATTGTATTTGTTTTACTCTGTTCATATATTAGTTGAAATATTCGCTGTGTTTATAACTTTTTTAGCGCCTCCATATTCTGTGCGGTATATTTGGGAACTGCGGCGTGTGAGCGTTCACTATCTGGTGTGCATGCGTGCAATTCAAACGACACAGCTACACGCAACCAGCGGCACATTTCCAAGAGCATTTGCGCAGCACACACTGCGAGCGTGTTTTATTATTGGAGAAACCGTTATTAATTTACTGCTTACTTGAGCGATAGCCCAGCCCTGCAAGAATTCTCCGTACCGGGCGTGTTCCCGCTCTCTCTGCGCCGCGGGGTTAGGGTGAATCAGCCTGTTCTCCTCCCAGGACACAGACAATGGGAAACTCTTCATAATGTTCTGTGTATAGAGAGCCGGAGGAATGTTATTATGCTCCTGCCGTAGTCTCATCCCCTGGTTATTCTTGTAAATCAGGTTGGCACAAATGCCATCTGCTTTTGTGTGCCAACAATAGGGCTTTTGGGCGCGAATCCACCGACAACTCAGCCTGAAAGGCTGGAATTTTGTATACGTGAGAAGGGTCACTGGGTCTGAGACCGCAGCTTGGCCGCACATAATGCGCATTCCCCAAAGACAGACCGATAGAAAACAGTAATTTCATGAATGTTACTGAATAAAAAACCTATTATCTGCGATTGGAAACTACTATATAAAGGTATCAGCAAATTATAGAACATTATCACCACTGTTTCTCCGAGTCTCTTACTGATGTCACTGGCTCCTAGTGACTGGATAGGCTGCATTGTCAGTGATGTCACTGGCTCTTAGTGACTGGATAGGCTACATTCTCAGTGATGTGACTGGCTCCTAGTGACTGGATAGGCTGCATTCTCAGTGATGTCACTGGCTCCTAGTGACTGGATAGGCTGCATTCTCAGTGATGTCACTGGCTCTTAGTGACTGGATAGGCTGCATTCTCCGTGATTCCTAGTAACTGGATAGGCTGCATTCTCAGTGATGTCACTGGCTCTTAGTGACTGGATAGGCTGCATTCTCCGTGATGTCACTGGTTCCTAGTAACTGGATAGGCTGCATTCTCCATGATGTCACTGGCTCCTAGTGACTGGATAGGCTGCATTCTCAGTGATGTCACTGGCTCCTAGTGACTGGATAGGCTGCATTCTCAGTGATGTCACTGGCTCCTAGTGACTGGATAGGCTGCATTCTCAGTGATGTCACTGGCTCCTAGTGACTGGATAGGCTCTCAGATGTCACTGGCTCCTAGTGACTGGATAGGCCACATTCTCAGTGATGTGACTGGCTCCTAGTGACTGGATAGGCTGCATTCTTACTGAAGTCACTGGCTCTTAGTGACTGGATAGGCTGCACATTCAGTGATGTCACTGGCTCCTAGTCACTGGATAGGTTGCATTCTCAGTGATGTCACTGGCTCTTAGTGACTGGATAGGCTGCATTCTCAGTGATGTCACTGGCTCCTAGTGACTGGATAGGCTGCGTTCTCAGTGATGTCACTGGCTCCTAGTGACTGGATAGGCTGCATTCTCAGTGATGTCCCTGGCTCTTAGTTATTGGATAGGCTGCATCCTCAGTGAAGTCATTGGTTATGGTGATTGGCACCTATAAGCCAGAATGCTGAGATTTTGGATCTAATAATGTTATCCAGTATTAGACTGATTCTGAATTTCTTTGCATACAATAAATAAAGTTAATTTTCACCTCTCGCAGCTTAAAATAGTTTTCTCCTGGCTTCTGTGGACATCTCCCATACACAAGACAGTGTTTCAGTACTGTGTGATATAGCAAATGACCAAAGATACCAGCCGGAGAGTGTAGGGCACAGACTGTTCCTGGCAGGACATGTACATACCAAGGCGCCTGCTGCATCTTGCACTCACGGATGTTACAATAAATTCAGTGATAATTGTCAGCCGTCTGGAATGTATATTTTGGTCTTTGACTGTAAACTGGAGGAAATGTTGACCAGATTATGGTTAGAACGTTTTATGGCCTTATTAGACTATTTATATAGTTAGACTTTGTCCCCGGTGTCTTTTATCCTCACGGAATCCTGCGCTGCATTTTGGCCGGTCTCCCGTTTTATTTAGTTGCTTTCTTTTGAAAATACTCAGCTTTGCTTAAAATACCTTTTTACATAGAAACATAGAAAGTGACGGCAGATAAGAGCCACGCGGCCCATCCAGCCTGCCCAGAATGTTTAGAATTCATTTTTAAACCTTACGGACCCCAGATACTATTTGACCCTCAATTTAGTTCACGATTTACTGTAGGAAATTCTGAAGCATGTTTATAATGTGCTACTGTGTTACCCTCAACCATGGCCAGAATAAGGTTTGTAGGGGCCCCCTGTCATATTTGTATGTATGTGTATGTGTGTATATATATATATGTGTGTGTGTGTGTGTGTGTGTGTCTTTGTGTGCAGATATATAGCTCTATATGTAGAGAGAGATATATCTACACACACAAAGCTACACACACAGACACACAAAGCTACACACACACAAAGCTACACACACACATTGTTCATTACCCAGTGAGCCTTTGTGTGTTATAACAGCTTCCGCCATCCAGTCTTTGGTGATCTTGCAGGCTGGGTGTCAGTAATGGAGATCTTCCTCGTAAGCCACTATCACAATCTAGGCAGCAATACAGTGTACAATCACTGACATCCTTCTACAGGAGTAAATATCCAGTAATGGCTCTGCATACAAATACTGGCCTAGATCCAGACTTAATAACGACAGCTATTTTACTCACTTAAGCATGCGCACGAAGGTTTTACGCATTGTAACTTTGTATGTAACTACGGTATGCTTGCGTACTTAAAATGATCTTAAGCCTGGATCTGGCTCGCTGTTGTCAGACTTTGCGTTTGTATATAAAAATGTTTACAACTGAGACATTTTTCTTAGTTGTGACATCTAATATGACAGATGCAGAGACTGATAAATCTCTGGGTCACTGAGAAGGGAGATCGTCTTTCAGTCCATTTAGTCCATTGTGCTTTTTGTTGATCCACAACATACAGACATTCCTGTCACTTATCAGTACAGACAGGAGAGGACATTACTGGGGATACTGAGTGTCCAGGCACAGGTGAGGAGATAACATTGCCTCCAGGCCCAGGGGGACGTTTACAAACAAAGAAACATAGAATGTGACAGCACTGCCCGTCTGACCATTTTTTAACCTTTGGTAACCTCAAACCCTATTTGAGTTTTTTGTAAGGATAGTCTTTTGTCTATCCCAGGCATGTTTACATTGCTCCACAGTGTTATCCTCTACTCCCTCAGAGAAGAGGTTATTCCACTTATCAACCACCCTTTCAGTGAAGACATTTTTCTGCACATTTCCTCTAACCCTCCCACCTTCTTTATACATTTGTCCTTGAGTTCTCATGCATTCCTTCCTTTAAATAATGCCCCCTCCTTTACCTGCTTACACCTCTTGATATATGTGAAAGCTGCTATTATATCCCCCCCTCCTCCGACCCTTCTCTGCTCCAAGCTATACATGTTACTTCCTCTAGTCTGTCTCTGTATGGTGTGTGTCACAGGCCATGCACCATTCTAGTTGCTCTTCTCTGCTCCAAGCTATACATGTTACTTCCTCTAGTCTGTCTCTGTACGTTGTGTGACATAGGCCATGCACCATTTTAGTTGCTCTTCTCTGCTCCAAGCTATACATGTTCCTTCCTCTAGTCTCTCTGTATGGTGTGTGATACAGACCATGCACCATTCTAGTTGCTCTTCTCTGCTCCAGGCTACACATGTTACTTCCTCTAGTCTCTTAGTTGCTCTTCTTTGCACAGTCACTAATGTATTTATGTTTTTCTGGAGATACGGCCTCCAGCACTGACCCCAGTATTCCAGGTGAGGCCGCACCAATGACCTATAAAGTGATATCACTACTTCCCTCTCTCTCCCTCTCTCTCCTTAATTCCTTCTCTCTCTCTCCCTCTCTCTCCTTAATTATTTCTCTCTCTCTTCTCTCTCCTCTCTCTATACACCCAGCATCTGACTTGTCTTTCTCTAGGCAATGGGAGAATGGGAGATATAAGTATATTCCATCTATCTGATAGCATTGCTACAACTGTGGAACAAAAGCCACTGGACACTGGTGACTGTGATAAATACTGTATCATCTTTTGTTTACTTCTAGGCTAAATGCCAATTTTTGTTTTGAAAGAGTTTCATGCTTTATGAATGATTTATAGCTGCTAACTGTCTGTGAATATCGGGGAGAGTCTCTGTGGAGCCGGTGATCTCTCTGGCTCCCTGAAGAGTGAAGATTGAGCAATTTCCCTGACTCCCTAAAGTGTTGGCAATCTCCCTGATGCTGATTCAGTTCCAGGGGCCGGATTCACTAAGTTGCGGGTTTGAGAAAATGGAGATGTTGCTCATAGATTCAAGCTCTCACTTTCCTATTACATACAAGAGAATATCAGCTAGAATCTGATTAGAATCTTCACATTTCCAAACCCCGCAGCTTCGTAAATCTGGCCCCAGAAGTCATTGTGTGACAGAATTTAGAAATTAAGCTATTAATTAAAAAAATAACTATTTCCCTGCATTGGGGCCTATGGTGGCGGCCATTTTCATGGAGGAAGAGATGTCATCATAGACTGGCAGATATCTAAGACAACATGACTTCAATAATGGAGACAGAAATGGAAATTACACTTTGGTCTCTTGTTAATCAGCTGAAGCTTCACCTACTTCTCATAATCTCTCATTTTTGCCTTTCCATGAACCCTCTGTGCACTCAGACCCCGTCCACATATGTCAGACACACAATGAAATCTCAGACATGACGGATGGTTGTTTAGACTGGAACCTTATCCTCTACAGAGGTTTGATAATTGCCTGAAGCCACTTGGATGCTTTTAGGGATAGTGAACCCTTAATGGCTCCCTCTCCATGGTATCTTATTACACTGGGAATGTCTGTCTACATGACCTATTTGACTGGGAATGGCTGTAAATTCCAGTGGGATGGGGGTATTCAGGACCTGACAGGTCCTCTGGGAGGATTCCATTGTATAGATTAGCATAGGTTAATATCGGCTGTTGCATGTTCTTGCATGACAAAGACCATGGGATAGTGAGAAGCCAAGACACGTAGTACTATGGATTGTCTCTGATCATGTCCTACAATACCTGAGCTGCGATCCCCATTGATGTTCTTCAGAGACCAATGATGGTCCAGTCTCTTGTTTTCTCTTCTCTTCTCTAATCTTGACTTCTATTCCCTTCTCTTTTCTGTTCCCTTCTTTTCTCTTCTCTACTTTTCTCTAGTCTTCTCTTGTTTAGTCTACTCTTCTCTTCTCTACTTTTCTCTACTCTATTCTACTCTTCTCTACTCTTCTCTAGTCTACTCTTCTATTCCCTTCAATTCTCTTTCTTTTTCTCGTTACTCTTCTATTCCCTTCTCTTCTCTTCTCTACTCTTATATTCTCTATTCTAGTCTTTTTTTTCTCTACTCTTCTTTTCTCTAGTCTTCTCTTGTTTAGTCTACTCTTCTCTTATCTACTTTTCTCTACTCTATTCTACTCTTCTCTACTCTACTCTTCTCTACTCTTCTCTAGTCTACTCTTCTATTTTCTACTCTACTCTTCTGTAGTTTACTCTACTCTACTCTTCTCTAGTCTACTCTTCTCTTCTCTACTCTTCTTTTCAACTACTCTTCTTTTCAACTACTGTTCTTTTCTCTACTCTATTCTTCTCTAGTCTTCGCTTCTCCTTTCTAATTCTTTCTTCTCTACTCTTCTGTTCTC
Organism: Limnodynastes dumerilii; assembly: GCA_011038615.1. Lineage (NCBI taxonomy): Eukaryota > Metazoa > Chordata > Amphibia > Anura > Limnodynastidae > Limnodynastes > Limnodynastes dumerilii. The sequence continues at coordinate 89,341 of WWET01002238.1, forward strand.
AAGTCTACTCTTCTCTAGTCTGTTCTTCTCTACTCTACTCTTCTGTAGTTTACTCTGCTCTTCTCTAGTCTACTCTTCTCTTCTCTACTCTTCTTTTCAACTACTCTTCTTTTCAACTACTGTTCTTTTCTCTACTCTATTCTTCTCTAGTCTTCGCTTCTCCTTTCTAATTCGTCTTCTTTTCTCAACTCTTCTCTTCTCTTGTTTAGTCTACTCTTCTCTTCTCTACTTTTCTCTACTCTATTCTACTCTTCTCTACTCTTCTCTAGTCTACTCTTTTATTTTCTACTCTACTCTTCTGTAGTTTACTCTACTCTACTCTTCTCTAGTCTGCTCTTCTCTTCTCTACTCTACTCTTCTTTTCAACTACTCTTCTTTTCTCTACTCTATTCTTCTCTAGTCTTCGCTTCTCCTTTCTAATCCTTTCTTCTCTACTCTTTTCTTCTCAAGTCTACTCCTCTCTAGTCTGTTCTTCTCTACTCTACTCTACTCTACTCTTCTGTAGTTTACTCTACTCTTCTCTAGTCTACTCTTCTCTTCTCTACTCTACTCTTCGTTTCAACTACTCTTCTCTTCTCTAGTCTTCTCTTTTCTACTCTACTCTTCTCTACTTTTCTGTGCTGAGAGAAGATCTCTGTGGGTCACAATCAAATTGAGTCTCTAGAGGATTTATAAAAGGATTAATGCTGATCTTCACTGTGCTGCTTCTCGTGTGATGTATAGAGATAAGGGGGGGGCATTTTGGATGATATTTATTTCTTACCATATTTTTATACAGCGCCATCAGATTATGTAGCACTTTACATCTAAGTTTAACAATCATTCAGTGTTACCTACCACATTATCATCATATTTGTGATGATGGGGTGTAACGGTCTTCCATGCATACGTTGTGTAAACATGGTGGTCAGGGGAAGGGGGGAGGTATTTAAATCGTACATGAAGGGCTTAGTTAACCCTTATGACGACACTATTGCACGTCTGCCCCCTTTTACATGGGGCGTGTGGGTAACAGTTAAGGTAGGGTCCAGGGTACGGAATTTAGGATCACACTGTTATTACGCCGCGGCCGATGCGGAGCACTTGCGAGCGCTGTGCGTACTTAATTCTGGATCCGTCCCGATGTCTTAAATGTAAATTTGTCTAGATCATGATGGTAAAACAAAGTTACCAGAGGGTGCAACAGCGGGACACAGTCACTGATCATGTGCTTCTCCACCTAACAGGAACGTCAGCTCTGCCGGCCCAGAGGGGAGGAAAGCCATGCGGGACTGCAACGGGCTGATCGACTCGCTAGTGTATTACGTCAGGAGGATGGTGGCTGACCTCATGCCTGATGACAAGGTAATTCCCGCCGCACAGACAGTCGCTGGCAATCCAACAAATAATATCATGGTAGCCTCTTACACAAGTGTTACAAGCCTTAACAAACCAGTGTGACCATCAGGTTCACTGACTGCTTTTTCTTCTGCTGATTGCGACTGTTTTCCATTTCAGGCTACGGAAAACTGCGTGTGCATATTACATAACCTATCCTTCCAGCTGGAAGCCGAGGTCCCCAGTCGTTACAGCCAGAATTTCCGCCTGGAGGACCGGAATACCGTACAGAGCGACAAAACCGTCGGCTGCTTTGGGACGCGAAGTAGAAAGATCAAAGAGGTAGATGTGAGGCCAGCAATGACATTATAGAAAAGTCGAGCTCATTTCTTACTTAGATGCATGGAAATGGTTAAACGATGACGCGCTGAGAGTGGGAAAGGGCGTTTCGCGATTAGCAAATCTTCTAAGTACTTGCAACATCCATGTCCTTTGGCCAAGGAAAGAATGCAGCGCCCCCCCCCCCAACTAAACAGGGACTCCCACCGCAATGCAAATGACAAACGTCTCAGGGGTGCAGCTAATTACCAGCCCTGAGCCTCCAGAATGCTTGTGGAAGAAAATAACTATCATCCATCCAGCCAAGCATTTAATGACCTGTAATTTTGCCATACTGATATGGAATCAACGCGTTTCGACCATTTGTATCCGCTGTTGACTTAATTCCTTAGAGGTGAAGTCGGTGAAGTCCTTAGTACCCCATGGAGTTACCTACCATGATGCCACCATCTTCGTTTAAAATCCATGTATGTTTTGGTGCACTTGCATTAATTTATTCTCAATTAACATTGGTGAACGTTTTACAATGATGTAAATGACTTTAACTGTTGACCTGGAGTCTTTTTATACCCGTTTCCCTCACCCCGACTGTATTGCTTAATACCCCCCCATTTTATTACCACCACCTCTGCTGCAGATCATCTCATTTTGAACAGGCCTGGCCAACCAGGTGTTGTGACACTACAAATCCCAGCATGCTTTACCTGCAAAGGCCAATCTGATACCTTACAAAGCATGTTGGGACTTTTAGTGTCACCACACCTGGTTGGCCAGACCTGTTATATAACGTCCACCAGCAACTACCATAATGTCCATCCAGCCTATAGCAATCGCCGTTATTATTATGTCTGTTTAAACCTTCGTTCTTCCTCCACAGGATTACGGAGAAGCCCCCGTGACGGAAGAGGTCAGAAACCCGCGGGGGGTGGAATGGTTGTGGAATTCGATCGTGGTACGGATGTACCTGTCACTGATAGCAAAGAGCAGCCGAAATTACACACAGGAAGCGTCACTGGGGTCTCTGCAGAACCTCACCGCCGGCAAGGGACCGGTAAGAAGCCATCTCTTCGTTGTACTGTGATTGGTCGGAAGCAGCAAATGCGCTTTGACTATCCCAAGGACAGCGTTGCGTCTTCTGGGATCTTCAGAACCCAAACTCGGCTACTGGGGGATCTTCAAAGCTGCCCATGGGCATGGAGAATCATACCCTCCAACATGACCCATTCCATTAGGTACAAAATACTCTGCTCCTCAGATTTCAACCCTCAGTTACTATGGTAACCACCTTTGTTCAAGAGACAAAGACGTTTTTTAAATGTCAGTTAACTGATTTCACCAGGTGAGTGACAGTTGGAAGCTGAGGAGCGGAGTATATTATACCTAATGGAATAGATCATGTTGGAGGGTCTGGAGAATGGTTTAACCATCAGGGGCCCATCATATCACCTGGGGTCCTGGAGATAACTCTTATCTTTAGGAGTGGGAAGAATTCATAGAATGACATAGAAAGTGACGGCAGGTCAGAGTCACACGGCCCATCCAGCCTGACACGTTTTTTTCAAAAGGGTAGGGTTAGGGTTAGGCTGCGGAAAACGTCAGGTTAAGAGGAGGGTTAGGATGCAGGGGCCGTATTCACAGATCCATTAGTTAAAGGTATGCAATTATACGCATGTACAAGGCAACACCCATGACACCCCCCTCACACGGACCGGTTAGCGGTGACTTCTGGCTCCATTGTGCGCCCTTATCTCTACGAGTGCGTTTCCGTGCGTATAATACTTACGTACGTGCGTATGCTAACCGTGCCCTCAAATGGTCATTTAAATGGCTCCCCCTCCCTCTTTCACCTATCTTTGTCCGTACGGATTTCAACCCCGCCCCTCCGCACGTAGGTCCCCATGTGCGATGCACAAGCACGTGCCTAACGGAGTTCCGTGCGTACATTCCACGTAAATAGCATTAAAAAAGTTACTACACATGCGCAGTTACTCCGATCCTAAAACCATGCACGTAACTACACGCAAAGACGTATCTGTACATACGGCCCTAGGTTTATTTGTCCACGGATCACTCTTCCCGACTGGGGGAGTCACATCTCCGCCGCTGTAGAAAATGGAGACTGCCGGCGGTCACCATGCAACTGCCGCACAATGGTTTGCCGCAAAACAGACCGTCGTACCGGCAAACCCCACCCCCGCCTCAGGGGGTTAATCTCTCTCACCTGTCATTGTCACAATGACCTTACACTCCCAGAAGCACAACTCCAATAAATCATTCACAACCCAGATAAATAATTCACGTAGAACCCGATGCTTCAGCGCCTGGCAACAGCCCCTGGACCAAACCATAATGAACTATGGGGGGAGGGGAGGTCAGTAAAATGTGGAGAAAAATCTGTGCTGAGAGGTGACATTTTCTCTAAATTGCCTGTTTGTGTGTAATAAATAATATCCAAGGGCCGTATTCACAGTTCCGTACGATGATACGATACGATCTCTAGCAAGATGTCCTCTTTATACGCTGCTATCCAATCATCTACGTCAAAGTTGTGTTATCGACGATCTCATTGGTTGCTGTGCAGCTGTCAGCATTTCAGATGGACAGAAATTCTATAATCTGCAATCTGATTGGCTGCTATCGGCTTCCTTTTTCCTTGTCAGAAGTTGCAGTAAAACTACCACAGAGAGTAAAGCGAGAGGCGCCGCATTTACCCTCCGACATAGAAAGAGGCTGATGGGAGTTCAGTGACGCCATTAGTGGACATAACACGGGCTGGCGTTATAATAACTCCTGGGATTATTCGCTTCATTCACTGAAGTTTATGTAGACAATGATTCATTCGTGGCCTGAAATTCCAGTGATAATGCCTCAGTGTTGCCATGGAAACAAGCAGCTGCTACACCTAGCAGTTAAGGCAATAGCGCCCTCTATAGTCTGGCAGAGTTCAAATAAAATCAATATTCAAAAAATTGATGTTCTGTGCGTCCAGTTTGGATTGGATCGCAGCTGGATGCTTAGTTTAGGGGGAAATGCCCTGATATTCTTACAGCGCCCCCTCTAGACAATATTATTCTAAACCTTTGTACACAGTTTTGAATTACAGTTTCAACCATATGTCAAGTCCCAAATCTTATCAGTCTTTCACTTTATCAGTTCTATAAATCTATATTCAGCATCAGGGCCAGATTAACGATGGGGCTAATGGGACTACAGCCCCAGGCCTCAATCTGAAAATAGGCCCCCTACACACACTGAGGTGCATAAAGGAGAATGTCAGGATCTAACATCCTTCTCCAACGCATGCTATATAATGTGGGCCCTTGATCATTTTCAGCCCCAGGCCCACATGGTCCTCAATCCGGCCCTGTTCAGCATAGATATATAGAACTGATAAAGTGAAAGACTGATAAGATTTGGGACTTGACATATGGTTGAAACTGTAATTCAAAACTGTGTACAAAGGTTTAGAATAATTATTGTCTAGAGGGGGCGCTGTAAGAATATCAGGGCATTTGCTCTTTTTTGGTTTGTACATTTTCTGTGCTTTAAGCGCAGACTTGGGGGTTAGTGTGACACCCCATACCCTGATCTTGTAGCTGACCCTAGGTCGCAGCACTGATTAATACCACACTTTTGAAATTTGCTTAGTTTAGGGGGACTGACATCACGGATCGTTGTTTAGTAATCTCAGGATCCAGTACTTAACTGTACATTTTCTTTAAGCGCAGACTTGGGGGTTAGTGTGACACCCCATACCCTGATCTTGTAGCTGACCCTAGGTCGCAGCACTGATTAATACCACACTTTTGAAATTTGTTCCTTATAATATAATAATTACCCACTGGGCATGTCGGAGTGGTGGCACTTACTTGGGGTAGGTGATTGGAGAAGAGCCTTGAAGGGCGGAGTCTGGAAGTGGTAGGTCCATTAAAAGTTGTTGCAAGGGCGTGGTCTGTTCTGTTATCTGGAAATTCCTTGGATGCTGGTCCTGGAAAGGAATAAGTATCTGTGATTTGTATTTGCTGTCATTCTCAATTATTGCCTTTTTTCTCTATTTACTCTTTTTCCTCCTTTTCTATTTATCTTCTCTGCTTCTCTGCTTAAACTTTAAATCTGTCCTTTCTTCGTTTTCCCTTCATAAATTTATAATAATTTGTTGGTAGTGTGTCATTTTCCGTACTGATGCCTAGGCCCCGCAGGCAGATTGTGCCACCCTTGAGGCTCAGGGATGTGTCTCCGGACGCTATCCCTGATACCCCGCGGGCCCGCGGGTGCCCGGTGGTCAGGACGGGGAACAACGGCGCTCGCTGGCGTTCCCCGTCCATTTTGCGCGGTGTCCGTTTTGCGCGGGCTTTCGGCGGTGAGGCGTGGGCTCCGTTGACGTCATCTGGGCCGCGCGACGCCAGATATGCGTTGCGCGGGCACACTTCCGGCAGGTCATCCCCCTCTTCCGGTCCAGCGCCATTTTGTGGCCTGGTCACCGGAGGAGGAGGTCATTTGGAAGAGGCACCACTGGTTCAAGGTGGCGACGGTAGCAGCGCGGTCGTCGGAGAAGCGGCACCAACAGAGGTAAGCTCCGGTCTGCCTGCCAGGGTGCCTACTACTGTGGGGGAGGATTTGGCGCAGCCCTCCCCCGCTTCTAGTCAGCTGCAGTTAGGAGTAAGTGAAGGGGCTGGTATTGTGTCACAGGGGTCTACTCTTGTTGGCCCTTCTCTGCCTCCCTTCCTGTCACCCTCTGTCCCTTACCAGTTGGGTCCGGGGGCTGCCTCCAACTCTGGGGGGATTTTTGGTGGGGCTCCACAACCCCCGGCGGTGTTGGGTGCCGGTCAGTCGGGGCACCTATTTGGGGGGTTTTCCAGCAGCCCTGTTCCTCCTGTTTGGCCCACCCCTCCAGCTTTTCCT
>WWET01002238.1:99147-111162 GCA_011038615.1 Limnodynastes dumerilii
GGGGGGGGTTAGGGTCAGGCTGTGGGGAGGGGGGTCTTAGGGTTAGGCTATAGAAAAGACAGGGTTGGGGTCAGGCTAGGGAGATGGGAGGGTTACGGTCAAGCTGTGGGGAAGGGACGGTTAGGGTAATGGAAGGGAAGGGTTATTGTTAGAATTAGGGAATGGGTTGGGGTGGTGTTTTCCAGCTTACCTATCGGAATACCGTGTTTGGTGCTCCATGGATTGATTGCTATGCCTCATTGAGGCATAAGTAATCGATATCCCAGCCAATTCGAAACTGTCTGAGAGAGAATGGCCCTATCGAAATAGGGCCATTCTTACCGGGGACCCACATCCCTTCTTAGTCCAACTAAGGAATACTTCTAAAATGTAACTATAGATATGTTACATTTTATAAGTATTCCTAAGTTGGACTAAGAAGTATTATGAGAACATTGGGGATATGAGTTTCCATTATATATGAGTGTATTGTAGTCTATATGTAGAGAAAGTAATTCCCACCGCAGGGCAGGATGGGGCTTTATGCTTAAACAGGGACAGTGTAAAATTTTTTGTTGCCAAGAATTTAGCCCTCCCTTGGGTGCCCCCCTCTTTCCTTGTATTGCATCCCCTGCCATTTGCTAACTTACCTTGCTGAAGCTTCTTCTCTTTTCCTCTGTGGCATGTTGTCTCCCCTCATACTTATTTCAATTAGGACCGCTCGCTTCTTGCTATTAAATCAGGATCCGTTCCACTATTACCATAAAGTTCCATTTTACTTAACATCAGAATAATGTCCTATGACTAAAAGTTCCTTTATCCAATAGTTATTACTAGGTACACATTTAAAAACTTTTCTACATGTTTCATTTCATTGGTGGCTTCAGGCTCTGTTGAAATGAACTCTTAATGTTTTGTCTTAATGGAAGCAAGAAAACAACATGTCAGCCAACAAAATTTGCAACAACAATCTAAGAACTTAATGTACCACTATACTGCAGTCTGTGGATAATAAGTAATGTTTTACTTTAACTTTATGTAGTTTTAAATATACTTTTTATTAAAGTTTCGGCAAAAAACAAATAAAGGAAGGTTACAAAAGGAAGGGTGTGTAAGGGGGAAACCTGAGAGAGTATACATCAGTTATAAAAAACGTCACAAGAGCTTTAAAACTACAAGAAGAGAGCAAAACTGATATATATACAATTTTATTGATAGAATCATAGTGTGTCCACATACTCCCTATTCTGTCTCCATCTTGTATAGTACGGGCATGCCCAATCCGTTCAAAAGGACATTTGTGCTAGCCCCAGGTCATGTGACTTATTTCAGTTAGGACATGACACGTCAAACACCTTACAAAGGGTTAGAAATCCCTGCCACTGTGTTGTGCATATGGTAATTTACTTCTAAATAGGGTAAGAAAAAAAATATTTCTTTTTTTATTAAAAATATTGTTTGATATTATTTTGTGATATTTACAATCTAACACTCGCATTAATCAGAATCTCCAATTACAGTCAGCATCACACTGTACTACCCTGCATGTAGCCGCATTGCGCTTACCTGCTGTGTGCCGTAAGGTATAAGCCGTAATTACTTGCGATCCAAAGGCACCCTCATGTGCTTTTACGCAGCCTGTTCCACCTTTTCTAGTGCATCTACAATTTGGATGAGCCTCTGGATCAGGCCCTGATTTACAAGACGCTTTAGGGTAGAAGTCATTTAAATTTTAGAGTGGTCACACAATTTAATTTCACTGACATTTTGCAAGGTTAACTGCTCCAGAAGACACTGCACCTGACAGGATGTAAATTAAATGACAAGTGAATGCCGCAAGCCCGGGTCACTTGTATATTTGGTTTTGTTCTTTACCTTGATGCTGACACATTCAGATGTGAACAATAGGATCCTCTATCGGCTTAGTTATTAGAACACAGAGCAGACACTTACCTTTCTTCAGTGATTGATTTCTTCTGTCAAGATCAACAGGGGGTTCCAGGCATTTCATTACATTTTCTGAGTAAGGAACATGTTTGCAAATGAGCTTGGGCTGCAATCGTCCCCAAAGCCTCAGAATAGCTGATATCAGTAGCTGAATAGTACCTTCAGAATAGTCCCTCTGCAAGGTCACACATTTAAGCTGTCTGGGCTCCTTACCACTGTGCTTCTTCTTTATGTAAACTTATTTATTTAAAAAAAAAAAAAAAAAGCTTCCGAAATTCTCTTTTTTTTACATTTGTAAATTGCTATTTTTGTTTTTATTCACTTAAACTTCAGGGTTTCATTAGCAGAAGGCCATTGGAAAACTCTGAAGGCTAGATTTACTTAACTGCGGAAAAGGAAAAGCAACCAATCAGATTCTAGCTGGCATTCTCAAGTATGTAATAGTAAAGTGAGAGCTAGAATCTGATTGGTTGCTATGGGCAACATCTCTATTTTTCCAAACCCACAGCTTTGTAAATCTGGCCCTATGGAATTAGTGAGGGAAGGGATTTTTCTTAGCACTTTAAACTTCTTTTTGTAGGGAACACATATTTAGGGCCCCAGAGGAGAATTCATAGTGGCGAGAGAGGCGGTGACACGATTTGGGCCATCATGGTACCACCCACTTCAGGGATTCACTGTTACCCATAATGCAGTGGGGCAAAGCCTTTGCTAATTAATTAAATGGACTCAAATAATCGAATAAAAATCTATAATTGTTTCCAAAGCAACCATTGGCCAGCTTATCCTGCAAAACATGGAAAAATCAGAGCGAACGAGAGAATTTTATTTTCCAGGTATTTATAGTTCTCCTATACCAATAGGTGAAAGTCTAAAATGTAGAAATAAACAAAGCAGAAATGGCGCAAGACGATCCGCCTCCGTTGCAGGGTTTTTGCCAGTGCGGGAGGCAAGGTCCACCCTGTCATACAGATCTCTATGCTTTCCCCTTCGTAACTAACGGAGCGCTACGTAATCTGATGGCGCTATTTAAAAACCCTTTTAATAAATAATCAAACCAATCGTTGCGTGATATTTGGCGCACACATGCGCAGATGTTATTGGCAAGGGGACTTATTCAAGGGGTCTTACGGTATTAACTGTGAAATCAGCCCAATCAGAGCTGTGGCAGGTTGTCGTTAGAACTTTCTGAGCCCCTGTTTGTGTTTGTGACCCTTCCAGGCAATGTACAAGAAGACAGATTTTGTCAATCCAAAGACTTCGAAGGCTTACCACTCCCTGTGATACCCCAGACACATAACGAAAGATGGAAAGGACTCTCTTCGCTTACTGCCCTCTTGATGCCAATTCATCAACTTCTCTGTTGCCTTGGAAAGTTGACCCTTGTTCCATTGTCTGGAAACCGAGGACTGTTTTTGCCAAATGCCTTTGTATCTAACCTTAGCAAGAATGTTTGTTATCATTTTTAAGCATTTCCTAGCGATCGGTTGTGCCTGACGTCAAAAGACATTTATATTCTGAAATCACTGGAGTCCTCCTATCTCAATGGCAACGCCAACTGCTGCATCCATCAACCAGGTCCTGCTCCATCCCAAAACTCACATACTATTTACAGTCTTCACAATGTGACGCAGGTGTCTGAGCTATGAACTCACCTTCTAGTTAGCACCTGCTGAATCGGAAGTCTTGACGTGCCTTGTGGTTGTAGTATAAAACTTGTGACTACTGAATCGGAATCCTTGACATGCCTTGTGGTTGTAGCACAGCACTTGTGACTACTGAATCGGAAGTCTTGACATGCCTTGTGGTTGTAGTATAAAACTTGTGACTACTGAATCGGAAGTCTTGACATGCCTTGTGGTTGTAGTATAAAACTTGTGACTACTGAATCGGAAGTCTTGACATGCCTTGTGGTTGTAGTATAAAACTTGTGACTACTGAATCGGAAGTCTTGACATGCCTTGTGGTTGTAGTATAAAACTTGTGACTACTGAATCGGAAGTCTTGACTTGCCTTGTGGTTGTAGCACAGCATTTGTGCAGATGTTCCACCTGTTTATAATTCTGGTAATGTCTTATCCAGTAACATCATGGCATAAGTTCCGAACCTCCGTCATGGGGGAATATTTGTAGCACGATGTTGTTCTGATTCTAAAATTTAAGTCATTCCGGATTAAAATAATAATATTTGGTCACGTTCAGTGACCTTTTTGCTTCCGCTAATGTTACTTTTATGGCGTGTGACACGGAGGGCAATTTCTATAGACAATGGTTAAACGTACGCTAGAAAAAGCACTACAAATTCTATGTTTGGCTTACAATATATTACTTTTGCAGTATGATACGTTACAATGTAACTGGCCGCTTGTGGAAACGATAAAGATAATTAGCCGTACGTGACGGGGGTAATAAGTCAGGTTACTCAGACTGAACTCCGAGGGACAGATTTACTAAGCTGCAGGTTTGGAAAAGTGGAGATGTTGCCCATAGCAACCAATCAGAGCTAGAATCTGATTCGTTGCTAAATCTGGCCCTGAAAGTGGTTTATTTGGGGAGAGCCTCTGCAGTGGCGTAAGTACCAGAGACAATGGAAGCGCTGGTCCAGAGGCGGACATTTCTCCATTGTCTTTTGACAGTGAGCGCCGGCAGGCCCGACTCCCAGCTTGTTACTGCCCGCTTGTGTCCCTGGCCCCGAGTAACTGGCACAAGTAAAAGATTGTGCCAGCGCATCTTCCATGCACTGAATGCACAGCCTCCCAGCACCCTCCTCTCCCTCCTCTCATTGGACCTTTGACATCATCACGTTCCGGGCTGGGGGGTCGGAAAGGAAGGGTATTGAAATTTATCTTGCCTCATGGCGCCTCTGCTGGACTTCCGCCACTGAGTCTATGATGAACGAATCGTTAGTATGGAGAGATAACAGACATGGCTTTATGGTATTTAGAGATGTATAGCACAGGATTCTTGTAATGTAATTGGGCTTTAGACTTTCTTTATTGGAAAACGGTGGGCCTGATTTTTTGCGGAATAGTCGTCAGATAGCGCAGCGTCATTTGTGGGGTTTTTTCACAACTAACATATGCCGGGAAACAGGTACGGAAAAAAACACGTTAATATTGGGCTACGTTTCTTATGAGTGTGTATGTGCAACTAACACTACAACTGGAAAAATCGCAATTGCATATGATCTAGGAATATCTATTATTACCTGCCCTGGGGTAAGTAACTAATAATGACAATGGCTGGTCCTGGGGTTATGACGCTATGTGAATACTGTTTTAGCGCAGTAGGTGTGTTTGGTTTCAGAAGAGGCGGAGCCAGCAGCATAGTGGGCGGGTCTACCAATAGGCGGGGGTTAATTATGGATCACTTGCCTCCATATCATTAATCAGTAAAATAATAAGCAGTACAGTGTTCAGCTTACATCTAACGTTGTTGGCGCCAAGCCTTGTACCGAATTCAGTCTCTCCCGCGTGCTGTCTGCGGATTCTAGGGTCATATATTTTTATTGCTTTATTTACATCACCTGCTGCATGTAAACACTGAACCTGTTTGATCACCAGTTCACTATTAAAAAGATTTGCAAAACCTGCAATATCGTTGATTTTTTATTTTTATTTTTACAATCACTTCCATATTGCGGTTTTAAAGAAGAAGCTATGTACAGTAACAGTTGCAGGATGGCGCCGAGACATCAGTAAGTTAAAGGCCGGAAGACTGCAAAGCCAATCACTTACAACCTCCTCTCATTCCAGAGTCCCAGGAACCAATTTATAGCTACAACTGAATAACGTACTTTAGGTTCAGAAGGGGAGGGAGGATAATGTACGTAATTTGCATTCCTATATTTCATGCATGCGAGGGGCGTGCACGCCTCCTACGGAATGCAAGGTTATACGTCCACCGTTTGTATCATGTACACATAGCGACTTGCTCCACACAGAGACATAGCTCCGGGTGTCGGAATGCAGCATCGATCAGCTGCGTTCCGATGCGCAAGAATCTAGTGTGCTCGTGCGCAGTAGGAACACGTGTAACGCCAGCTGTCGTTCTTAATGGTGGCCCCGGTCTATAGCCTCCCTGAGGACCTTTAGCCTCTGGTACAGAAATTTTTGTTTGGCGCCCCCCTTAGGACAGAAGAGAGTTGCGGCTGCACCGTGATGGGAATTCCTCTTAAGGGACCGCTGTGCCTCTTAAAAATGCAAGGTCACCCCCTGCCACCCTGAGCACCTGTATATCACAACAAATGTGGGTGTCAGAGGGACATGACCCTTGCACAGACGGGATCAGATCTGGGACAGGAGCAGGATTAATGCGACAGGTGTTTTAGGTGTCATCATAACATTTGGGATGATTTGATTCCACCCCTATCTGAAGCTCCTCCTCTGTCAGATGTCATGTTAGGGGACACAGCGGGGTCTGTTTACTTAGAGTTTCCTTTGTTAATGAATGAAGCTGTTCCAGGCTCACGTCTCCTCGCAGCGAGCCCGGCAGCTTCGTTCATATAATTTACTACGCCTTACCTGTCCTGCGAGGTCCCGCTACGATCTCCGCGGTTATCGCAGGACATTTCATTCATAGGGCCAGATCCAGACCTACGTACGCCAGAGATCGCTAGTATAAATCGCTCATTAGTACTTACTGCGTCAGAGTGTTTGGTCCAGGCACGTATCAACAGCGTATAAACGTACGAAGGTGCCAGCCATTTGCCACGCGTAATGACGCTATGGAGGCGGGGTGAGGCATTTAAATCGTACAGTATGGGCGTGCTTAGACGCGTAAGTACACAAGGGCTATACGTATGTCAGCGGTTACGCTGTGTGAGGGTAGGGTTTGGTAGGCGTTAAACGGCCAAAGTACGTACATGCGAGGGGAGAGCCTAGAAGGTACGCTAGCGTAAATACGCTACGCTAGGAAACGTATTAGGCACATAGCGCTGGATCTACCCCAATAGTTCGTATGCACAGAGACTGCATTGCGGGACTTCGAAAATTTCAAGTCCAGTTATAAAAACCCAGTGTCTTCATATCGGAACTGAAATCTTTAGAGTCGGACGCGTCTCCCGGATAGGTAGGTTTTGCTTTTATCTTAATTTCTTTTACAATTATTGGGCCTGATCCAGAACAACGCTTGTGAGCGAATTTACGCGTGGCGGAGATGTAAAATCGCCTTTTGGTAAGTACAGCGCATGCGCACCATAGAAAATACGCTCATTAACGTAGCGTAATTGTGAACGTATGGGCCATTCACGTATGTGTCACATAAATACTTACGTGTGGGCGTGCCAATTTTATGTGAGTCCAAAATACGTCTGAAATACGCTATGTAGGCGGGGGTTTGTATTTAAAGTGTACAGTATGGGCGTGCTTAGCTGTGTAAATACGTGTTGCCCATACGTACGTGAGCGGATCACTGCGGTTATGTTGCCAAAAGTCAAGGTAGGGTTTGGAAAGCGGATCTTGACAAAATACGTACGTTCAAGGGGTGTGACAAGGGGAGTGTATAGAATGTACGCACACGAAAATACGCTACGCGAATAAACGTATGGCACACGTAGTTCTGGATCTACCCCAATGTCAATAATAGCCCCCATACTGGTAACTTTCTCTTGTCCCTGCGGAATCTCCCAAAGGGGAGGAATGGAAAGTTGGCGACCCTGGTTTAAATACAATTGGGTATTTCCCTGCCCAGTTGTCTTGCCTATTATCAGACAGTGGTTCACATACCATTGGTTGAAGAAATCCTGGTCTAGCTGATATTCCATCACATACAAGACTTATATGGCTGCTAGGTTTCTATTTAAAGGTTCTATTCCTTTTTATCTCAATGCTTTCCTGTTAGCACTCTAAGGGCCAGATTTACTAAGCTGCGGGTTTGTTGCCTATCAATGTTGCCAACCAATCAGATTCTAGCTCTCACTTTCTTTTTACATACTAGAGAATGTCAGCTCAAATCTGATTGGTTGCTATGGGCGACATCCCCACTTGCAGCTTAGTAAATCTGGCCCCAAATGTTCTGACTGGTATTGTAATGGCAGAAGGTACCATCTTTCCAGGCCAATGTGCATACATATGCCTATACACAGTGAAATGATAAATAATACAATTTGTCAATATTTTAATTCTTATTATAATTAACTTAATCATATTGAAACATTATTAGCTAAATATGTATCTATCACATGGCTTTTCTGCCCAGTCAGGTGACTGTTAAGCTGGGTATAGACCTATCAAATTTGCATCCAATCCGACCTCCGGCCACCCTGTTGGCTTGACATTGGTTTAGTGTGTACATTCACACAATTGCTCATTACATCCAATCCTGATCACCTTTATGTGTGAGTGAAAGGTGGTCTGCGAATATTGGAAGAGTGTGTACAGTCTCAGAATCCTTTCAGCAGATTGTTTTATCAGATATAGGTCGGAGGTCTGATGTAAAATTGGATAAGTGTGTATCATAGATTGGTTAATGTATCTGCGAATTTAGCATGCTGTAATATTGCTTATAGTCCGCTTGGAAATTGGATCTGAGGAGGAGAAGTGTTTACCCAGCGAGTGTGTACAAGTGTCTACTATAGCTGCTTGGGGAGTTAACTTCACTGATTCAATAGTTGTGTGCGAGTTGGCTTACCACAAGTGAGCTTTTAATTAACACTAATATAAGAAGCATTGAAATGATGCGTTAAAATATATTTAATTTTTTTGTAACTAAATTAACATAGGGAACATTAATATATTTAAAAATGACATACCGGTAATAAAAATATGAAAAGTTTTTGCACTTATATTAATGCAGTCTCGGTATATTGGTCACGACACTCACAAAGGGGCCTTTTTTTACTGCATTGTGATTACAAGAATGTTGAATTTATTATATAGTTGTCAAAAGGATGCAGTCTGTATTATATGGCAGTCTCTAGGATGCAGTCTTTATGGTATAGTTGTCACTATGATAATAGTATAGCTGTCACTGAAATATAGTCTGTATTGTGTGGCGGTGTCTGAGATATAGTGTGTATTGTTGTATGGTGCTCATAAGGGGACAGTGTGTATTGTATTGCGGTCACTAGGATGCAGTCTGTATTTTATAATGTTGACTAGGATGAAGTCTGAATTTATGGCAGTCACTTGGATAAAGTGGGAATTGGCTTCTGTATTTTATGACGTTCACATGTATACTGCAATGTAGGATGGTCACTGGTGTTAAACGTGATTAAACTGGTGTTAAATTGTTAAACAGGAGGATGCAAAATTTATAGTTTGCAGGGGGATACTGAGCAACTAACACCAGCCCTGGATGCTATAATAATAATATTAAAATATCCTCAGCCATGATGCCGCCAGATCTGTGGACACCTATTAATAAAGAATGGTACATTTACTTTTAGATGCCTAATAAACAATAAATTGATGTATCCTAGAAAATAAGTTTAATCCTTATGCATGAATTCATTCTACAGAAACCTGCAGAGCATTGCAGAGTGTTCTGCATTGCCAGTGTCAGGCACTGGTCAGGAGCTGCGCCATGTTCTGCTTGGCAGAGCTCGCTCTGTGCATCTGTGACTGAACAGATGGCATTCTCTGTGTATGGGCATCATCTAGAGTAATAGAGTGAGGTCGGGAGGGGTGACTACAAAGAGAGGAAGCTTTCGGGAGATAGAGGTGTACGGGGGAGGGGGAGCGACTGATGAGAAGGTACAGTATACATTGCCCATGTAATCTGCGGCAGAGGGTTTTTATTATATTATTATATATTATTTCCAGTGATACTGGAAAGGTTAAATCTGGCCTGTTCTTATTTAAAGAAACACCTATTTGTAATACCATAGCATCAGGCGTCTGACACAAGTGTTACAAGTTATAACAAACGTATGTGACATCAACGTAGAACGCAGCCGAGGGCCGCAAGCAACGTCTCCGAAAGCCGCCTCATGTTTTTTTTCCACTCACACAAAAATGTTACCTGTCCTCAGGACAAGTCAATTATTTTTAGAACCGCCGTACGTTCCCGCTCCAGAGCCCTGCGCAGTAAATTCACGCCGTAAATCGGCCATGTCAGTTTTACAACCGTATCCGAAGCGTTTTTACTGCAGCGTTTGTGTAAATGACATTATTAGCGCAAGTGACGGATGCAAATTAGCATTTCCCATGGCCCCAAAACACAAGTTTTGCACAGATGCAACTTCCATGGCAAGAAGTGGACGTTACTTTCCGAGCGCTGGAAACGCGTAACCCTGGAGGCGATGTAAGGAGTGTCAGCGAGAGGACCGGTACAACTGGTTTCTGACAATGGATTTCATTACTCAGCAGCAAGGCTGCTAATACCAGATTACTGCAACAGAAACAGGAGGCCGGGGCCGCTATGGTTACGGGGTATAATATCATAAAAATAAGAGTAAATGACACTGCCAAAATATAAACATAGCAGTTATGCAGACCCCCCGACAAGACCCATTCCCCAAGGTATAAAATACTCTGCTCCTGAGCTTCCACCAATCCGTTACTATGGTAACCACCTGTGTTGAAGATAAAAATGTTTTTTTTAAATGTCAGTTAATTATTAAATCCAGGTGAGTGACAGGTGGAAGCTCAGGAGCAGAGTATTGTGTACCTGGTGGAATGGGTCATGTTGGAGGGTGTGGCTATAATCTGTGGTTATAAAAGCAGAGGCGGTCAATGTTCTATCCAGAAATCTGCGGGAAGGGGAAAATATTTATAGAAGCCAATCAGATTCTAGCTCTTATTTTCTTTTTTATCATGTACTGGATCAATGACAGACTCTGATTGGCTACTATGGAAAGGCCCCCATTTTGCCTTTAGAGGTGCCATAGTAACTCTATACCAGTGTTTTAGGGTTATATGTGAGATCTTTCGCCTTAAAAAGTCTAAATATTTTTTTGTTGTAAAAATTAGAAGTGTTCCGTTTATTTGCTCAAATTTAGGAATATTTTACGCTGTGGGTTAAATCAGTGCTAAAATAGATATATAATAGTGAACAGGGAATTTATGATGAATCAGCCTAGTGTAAGAGCTGGATCTCCTATAAAGGAGAAGTGAAGTTGTTGTCCATAGCAACAAAGCAGATTCTAGCTCATTTAATAGACTGTACAAGGTAAATGACAACGGATACCACATGCATTCATTTTAAACAAGTATATGTGATGCCATCGCACCAGCATCCTGCACAAGTGTTACAAGCTATAACGGAAAAATCTGACACCAATGTGCACAGACGCTGAGGGCCACAAATGCCCCATAGCAAGGGGGCGTGGCCCAAATCTGGATGGGTGGGGCCAGGCAAGACTTGGGGGCGGAGCTTAGTGGGGCCACTTAAACCAGCGCTTGGCTCTTCATGCTGAGTGCTACAGTGCTAAACATACATATACTCATACATGGGGCGCCGTTTTAAGCGGTCACCCCCTTACAGCTCACAGTACAGGGGGCGCCGCTGCTAAGGACCCCCCTCTCCATCAGGCCCCATAGCAGCTGCATCCTTTGCACCCCCTGTAGTTACACCCCTGGGCCACAGGTAACAGGTCAGAGGGCCCGCAGGTTTCTCATCACTGTGCGGTAGACATTGTCATCCTGTATGAAGCCGATTCACTGCTCCGAGACACAGACTTAGCTGTCACCTGGTCCTGACGATGCCTTCAGCACATCATCAATAATGAATCAATCATCAGAGGTTGCTAATTGCCCCAGTAACTACCCCCTTCCTGGGCCTGACACTGATATGCGCGGCACTTGTGGTGTATTTTGTTACCTGGAATTTCTGAACAATGTCTGCAGATACGGACAGTAAACCAAGTTTTTTTTTGTATGAAGCCACTGCTCCGAGACACAGACTTAGCTGTCACCTGGTCCTGACGATGCCTTCAGCACATCATCAATAATGAATCAATCATCAGAGGTTGCTAATTGCCCCAGTAACTACCCCCTTCCTGGGCCTGACACTGCACTGAGCGGCACTTGTGGTGTATTTTGTTACCTGGAATTTCTGAACAATGTCTGCAGATACGGACAGTAAACCAAGTTTTTTTTGCTTGTGAGCAGAGGAGAGAGATAGAGGGGGGGGAGAGAGAGGGGGGGAG
>WWET01002238.1:113489-128926 GCA_011038615.1 Limnodynastes dumerilii
GTAATGGGGAAGGGGAGAGAGAGGAGAGAGCACAGCACGGTTTTTGCGTTTGGATGTATGTCACGCAGGATGAGCTCCGCCTGGCGTTCAGGTCGTCTGATATAAATTCCTTTCCTCCACCATTTCATGCTGTCAGATATAAAGCTGTTCCTTTATTCTGTAAACCTGCATATGCCAAGAATTCTCTGGATTTTATAGGTCAGACCTTAGAGAATGAGTGTCTGGGAGCCGGGAGATTAGCTGCTGGGCTGGAGATGATAATATAGATTACAGGACACATTATCCTGTATAAATATTACAAGCCGCCTGACGGTTTTTGGCTTATTCCAGTGACGGAGGGAAAACACAGCTAATCCCTAAATAACGATTGTTCTGTTCTCTCCTGGATTCACACACAAAGCGAGATGTGATAGATGCGTCTCGACACGACCTGCCATTACCCATCATGCAGCTGGGATGGACTCACAGGCCCACAAAAGGTGTTATTTGGCTCCTGGGCCAAACCATGTGATCATGGAAGAGGAGCAAACATTGTTTCATGCGCCTTTATATTTACAATTATAGAACATGCCCTCAGCCAGTAATCTTACTATCCTTTGTAAATACCCCCAAGCAGTGCAACGTGGTTCAGCCAAGGTACTAATATGCACCTGTTGTTTGCTTGCACTATCCTGGCTGGGTGGCAGGTGTCACAAAGAAAATGCCCTGAGGAGCATCAGAGGAGCAGGTAGAGTGGACGTTCAGAAGAGGCCCACCCCTTCCAGCTGATTGGGTAAGGAGAGTGAGAGGCGGTACAGCAGAGCCCCACCCATTCACACTGATTGGGTGAAAAGAGCAAGAGGAGCAGGAAGAATGGAGGTTCAGTAGAGCTCCACCCCATTCACTCTAATTGGATGATTACGCAGGGCTCAGCTTCTGATTTGGGGATGATTTATATTCAACACTCCCCTTTAAGCCCAGTCTACACAGTAAACTCCTCCTATTCCCCATCACATGACCTGCTGGGAGCCGCTGTTGAGAGAGAGATTGAGAAGCAGATAATGTTTTAGGAGAATCGCCAAGAACATTGATCAAACGTGTGTAAATATATATATATTTGGCCATTTAAAGAAAAAATCTAGATAATACACAATATAGAAGATTTATTGTTACAAAGGGATCAATGCAGCTCCCATGATGATCAAAATAGAATACAGCTTCAATGCAACAAGCTGCGAGACAAAATACCCAGATAAAGAGCGCCATCTGCTGGTGGAAAACACAGACTTCGCTTTTTGGAATCGTAACGAAACCCTGGTTCCATGCGTTTAATTTGTTATAAGGGAGATGAGAGAATCCGATCTCTGAAACATCCCCAGATAATTGGCTAAAATAAAAACACAGCAAATCTTGTAAAAGGAACAAACTATTTAATAACCAGTATGAAAATATCTCCGTATTGTTTAAATCTATCTTCCTGCGCAGATAGAGAATTCCTGCGAGCGCCGTGTTCTTCGATAACAAAAAATACAAAAATAATGCCGACTGTGTCCAAGCCGCGTAGATTACAGTACTTCGAGAAATGAAAGGTCAGCAGCCGTCCTTCTATAGCGTCCAGTGAATGTCGTTCAGATCCGCGCCTTCTCCCAGACCGCCGTCCGTCTCGAAAAGATTCATTATGGCGGCGATGGCGGTTTCATCGCTCTCGAAATCCAAAGTGGAGCCGTCACCTAGGAGACCAAAAAGATCAATGACTTGATTTAAGTGCGCAACCTGGAGTCGGCGGCCATTATGTAGGCAAACATAGGATGGAGACAGAGTCCTAGGTCCTCCCCATCAGACACAAGAGCATGAATAGAGACCCCGGTATCAGCGGCCTTAGTTGTCTCTATAGAGCTGATGTGGGTTCTCGCAGGACTCCACCGCCCTCCATTGTGATAAGCAGAGCACAGGACATTACCCAGCAGGTGGTCTGCTATCGGAAATGAAGGCAAAGCGTCACTCTGAGAGGACGGACCCAGTTTCTCAATCTCTGTGGGAGACAGGATCACCAGCTCATTCTTCTGTACCTGCAGAAAACCAAATTCTATCATTAAACACATCTGTCCCATCACATGACCCTCTTTACCCTAACACATCGCCCATCTCCTGATATACTCTGTGCTGCTGTGACCCTGCTCCCTGCACTATATAACACATCACTCATCTCCTGATATACTCTGTGCTGCTGTGACCCTGCTCCTTCCACTATATAACACATCACTCATCTCCTGATATACTCTGTGCTGCTGTGACCCTACTCCTTCCACTATATAACTCTCACTCATCTCCTGATATACTCTGTGCTGCTGTCACCCTGCTCCTTCCACTATATAACTCTCACTCATCTCCTGATATACTCTGTGCTGCTGTCACCCTGCTCCTTCCACTATATAACTCTCACTCATCTCCTGATATACTCTGTGCTGCTGTCACCCTGCTCCTTCCACTATATAACTCTCACTCATCTCCTGATATACTCTGTGCTGCTGTCACCCTGCTCCTTCCACTATATAACTCTCACTCATCTCCTGATATACTCTGTGCTGCTGTCACCCTGCTCCTTCCACTATATAACTCTCACTCATCTCCTGATATACTCTGTGCTGCTGTCACCCTGCTCCTTCCACTATATAACTCTCACTCATCTCCTGATATACTCTGTGCTGCTGTCACCCTGCTCCTTCCACTATATAACTCTCACTCATCTCCTGATATACTCTGTGCTGCTGTCACCCTGCTCCTTCCACTATATAACTCTCACTCATCTCCTGATATACTCTGTGCTGCTGTCACCCTGCTCCTTCCACTATATAACTCTCACTCATCTCCTGATATACTCTGTGCTGCTGTCACCCTGCTCCTTCCACTATATAACTCTCACTCATCTCCTGATATACTCTGTGCTGCTGTCACCCTGCTCCTTCCACTATATAACTCTCACTCATCTCCTGATATACTCTGTGCTGCTGTCACCCTGCTCCTTCCACTATATAACTCTCACTCATCTCCTGATATACTCTGTGCTGCTGTCACCCTGCTCCTTCCACTATATAACTCTCACTCATCTCCTGATATACTCTGTGCTGCTGTCACCCTGCTCCTTCCACTATATAACTCTCACTCATCTCCTGATATACTCTGTGCTGCTGTCACCCTGCTCCTTCCACTATATAACTCTCACTCATCTCCTGATATACTCTGTGCTGCTGTCACCCTGCTCCTTCCACTATATAACTCTCACTCATCTCCTGATATACTCTGTGCTGCTGTCACCCTGCTCCTTCCACTATATAACTCTCACTCATCTCCTGATATACTCTGTGCTGCTGTCACCCTGCTCCTTCCACTATATAACTCTCACTCATCTCCTGATATACTCTGTGCTGCTGTCACCCTGCTCCTTCCACTATATAACTCTCACTCATCTCCTGATATACTCTGTGCTGCTGTCACCCTGCTCCTTCCACTATATAACTCTCACTCATCTCCTGATATACTCTGTGCTGCTGTCACCCTGCTCCTTCCACTATATAACTCTCACTCATCTCCTGATATACTCTGTGCTGCTGTCACCCTGCTCCTTCCACTATATAACTCTCACTCATCTCCTGATATACTCTGTGCTGCTGTCACCCTGCTCCTTCCACTATATAACTCTCACTCATCTCCTGATATACTCTGTGCTGCTGTCACCCTGCTCCTTCCACTATATAACTCTCACTCATCTCCTGATATACTCTGTGCTGCTGTCACCCTGCTCCTTCCACTATATAACTCTCACTCATCTCCTGATATACTCTGTGCTGCTGTCACCCTGCTCCTTCCACTATATAACTCTCACTCATCTCCTGATATACTCTGTGCTGCTGTCACCCTGCTCCTTCCACTATATAACTCTCACTCATCTCCTGATATACTCTGTGCTGCTGTCACCCTGCTCCTTCCACTATATAACTCTCACTCATCTCCTGATATACTCTGTGCTGCTGTCACCCTGCTCCTTCCACTATATAACTCTCACTCATCTCCTGATATACTCTGTGCTGCTGTCACCCTGCTCCTTCCACTATATAACTCTCACTCATCTCCTGATATACTCTGTGCTGCTGTCACCCTGCTCCTTCCACTATATAACTCTCACTCATCTCCTGATATACTCTGTGCTGCTGTCACCCTGCTCCTTCCACTATATAACTCTCACTCATCTCCTGATATACTCTGTGCTGCTGTCACCCTGCTCCTTCCACTATATAACTCTCACTCATCTCCTGATATACTCTGTGCTGCTGTCACCCTGCTCCTTCCACTATATAACTCTCACTCATCTCCTGATATACTCTGTGCTGCTGTCACCCTGCTCCTTCCACTATATAACTCTCACTCATCTCCTGATATACTCTGTGCTGCTGTCACCCTGCTCCTTCCACTATATAACTCTCACTCATCTCCTGATATACTCTGTGCTGCTGTCACCCTGCTCCTTCCACTATATAACTCTCACTCATCTCCTGATATACTCTGTGCTGCTGTCACCCTGCTCCTTCCACTATATAACTCTCACTCATCTCCTGATATACTCTGTGCTGCTGTCACCCTGCTCCTTCCACTATATAACTCTCACTCATCTCCTGATATACTCTGTGCTGCTGTCACCCTGCTCCTTCCACTATATAACTCTCACTCATCTCCTGATATACTCTGTGCTGCTGTCACCCTGCTCCTTCCACTATATAACTCTCACTCATCTCCTGATATACTCTGTGCTGCTGTCACCCTGCTCCTTCCACTATATAACTCTCACTCATCTCCTGATATACTCTGTGCTGCTGTCACCCTGCTCCTTCCACTATATAACTCTCACTCATCTCCTGATATACTCTGTGCTGCTGTCACCCTGCTCCTTCCACTATATAACTCTCACTCATCTCCTGATATACTCTGTGCTGCTGTCACCCTGCTCCTTCCACTATATAACTCTCACTCATCTCCTGATATACTCTGTGCTGCTGTCACCCTGCTCCTTCCACTATATAACTCTCACTCATCTCCTGATATACTCTGTGCTGCTGTCACCCTGCTCCTTCCACTATATAACTCTCACTCATCTCCTGATATACTCTGTGCTGCTGTCACCCTGCTCCTTCCACTATATAACTCTCACTCATCTCCTGATATACTCTGTGCTGCTGTCACCCTGCTCCTTCCACTATATAACTCTCACTCATCTCCTGATATACTCTGTGCTGCTGTCACCCTGCTCCTTCCACTATATAACTCTCACTCATCTCCTGATATACTCTGTGCTGCTGTCACCCTGCTCCTTCCACTATATAACTCTCACTCATCTCCTGATATACTCTGTGCTGCTGTCACCCTGCTCCTTCCACTATATAACTCTCACTCATCTCCTGATATACTCTGTGCTGCTGTCACCCTGCTCCTTCCACTATATAACTCTCACTCATCTCCTGATATACTCTGTGCTGCTGTCACCCTGCTCCTTCCACTATATAACTCTCACTCATCTCCTGATATACTCTGTGCTGCTGTCACCCTGCTCCTTCCACTATATAACTCTCACTCATCTCCTGATATACTCTGTGCTGCTGTCACCCTGCTCCTTCCACTATATAACTCTCACTCATCTCCTGATATACTCTGTGCTGCTGTCACCCTGCTCCTTCCACTATATAACTCTCACTCATCTCCTGATATACTCTGTGCTGCTGTCACCCTGCTCCTTCCACTATATAACTCTCACTCATCTCCTGATATACTCTGTGCTGCTGTCACCCTGCTCCTTCCACTATATAACTCTCACTCATCTCCTGATATACTCTGTGCTGCTGTCACCCTGCTCCTTCCACTATATAACTCTCACTCATCTCCTGATATACTCTGTGCTGCTGTCACCCTGCTCCTTCCACTATATAACTCTCACTCATCTCCTGATATACTCTGTGCTGCTGTCACCCTGCTCCTTCCACTATATAACTCTCACTCATCTCCTGATATACTCTGTGCTGCTGTCACCCTGCTCCTTCCACTATATAACTCTCACTCATCTCCTGATATACTCTGTGCTGCTGTCACCCTGCTCCTTCCACTATATAACTCTCACTCATCTCCTGATATACTCTGTGCTGCTGTCACCCTGCTCCTTCCACTATATAACTCTCACTCATCTCCTGATATACTCTGTGCTGCTGTCACCCTGCTCCTTCCACTATATAACTCTCACTCATCTCCTGATATACTCTGTGCTGCTGTCACCCTGCTCCTTCCACTATATAACTCTCACTCATCTCCTGATATACTCTGTGCTGCTGTCACCCTGCTCCTTCCACTATATAACTCTCACTCATCTCCTGATATACTCTGTGCTGCTGTCACCCTGCTCCTTCCACTATATAACTCTCACTCATCTCCTGATATACTCTGTGCTGCTGTCACCCTGCTCCTTCCACTATATAACTCTCACTCATCTCCTGATATACTCTGTGCTGCTGTCACCCTGCTCCTTCCACTATATAACTCTCACTCATCTCCTGATATACTCTGTGCTGCTGTCACCCTGCTCCTTCCACTATATAACTCTCACTCATCTCCTGATATACTCTGTGCTGCTGTCACCCTGCTCCTTCCACTATATAACTCTCACTCATCTCCTGATATACTCTGTGCTGCTGTCACCCTGCTCCTTCCACTATATAACTCTCACTCATCTCCTGATATACTCTGTGCTGCTGTCACCCTGCTCCTTCCACTATATAACTCTCACTCATCTCCTGATATACTCTGTGCTGCTGTCACCCTGCTCCTTCCACTATATAACTCTCACTCATCTCCTGATATACTCTGTGCTGCTGTCACCCTGCTCCTTCCACTATATAACTCTCACTCATCTCCTGATATACTCTGTGCTGCTGTCACCCTGCTCCTTCCACTATATAACTCTCACTCATCTCCTGATATACTCTGTGCTGCTGTCACCCTGCTCCTTCCACTATATAACTCTCACTCATCTCCTGATATACTCTGTGCTGCTGTCACCCTGCTCCTTCCACTATATAACTCTCACTCATCTCCTGATATACTCTGTGCTGCTGTCACCCTGCTCCTTCCACTATATAACTCTCACTCATCTCCTGATATACTCTGTGCTGCTGTCACCCTGCTCCTTCCACTATATAACTCTCACTCATCTCCTGATATACTCTGTGCTGCTGTCACCCTGCTCCTTCCACTATATAACTCTCACTCATCTCCTGATATACTCTGTGCTGCTGTCACCCTGCTCCTTCCACTATATAACTCTCACTCATCTCCTGATATACTCTGTGCTGCTGTCACCCTGCTCCTTCCACTATATAACTCTCACTCATCTCCTGATATACTCTGTGCTGCTGTCACCCTGCTCCTTCCACTATATAACTCTCACTCATCTCCTGATATACTCTGTGCTGCTGTCACCCTGCTCCTTCCACTATATAACTCTCACTCATCTCCTGATATACTCTGTGCTGCTGTCACCCTGCTCCTTCCACTATATAACTCTCACTCATCTCCTGATATACTCTGTGCTGCTGTCACCCTGCTCCTTCCACTATATAACTCTCACTCATCTCCTGATATACTCTGTGCTGCTGTCACCCTGCTCCTTCCACTATATAACTCTCACTCATCTCCTGATATACTCTGTGCTGCTGTCACCCTGCTCCTTCCACTATATAACTCTCACTCATCTCCTGATATACTCTGTGCTGCTGTCACCCTGCTCCTTCCACTATATAACTCTCACTCATCTCCTGATATACTCTGTGCTGCTGTCACCCTGCTCCTTCCACTATATAACTCTCACTCATCTCCTGATATACTCTGTGCTGCTGTCACCCTGCTCCTTCCACTATATAACTCTCACTCATCTCCTGATATACTCTGTGCTGCTGTCACCCTGCTCCTTCCACTATATAACTCTCACTCATCTCCTGATATACTCTGTGCTGCTGTCACCCTGCTCCTTCCACTATATAACTCTCACTCATCTCCTGATATACTCTGTGCTGCTGTCACCCTGCTCCTTCCACTATATAACTCTCACTCATCTCCTGATATACTCTGTGCTGCTGTCACCCTGCTCCTTCCACTATATAACTCTCACTCATCTCCTGATATACTCTGTGCTGCTGTCACCCTGCTCCTTCCACTATATAACTCTCACTCATCTCCTGATATACTCTGTGCTGCTGTCACCCTGCTCCTTCCACTATATAACTCTCACTCATCTCCTGATATACTCTGTGCTGCTGTCACCCTGCTCCTTCCACTATATAACTCTCACTCATCTCCTGATATACTCTGTGCTGCTGTCACCCTGCTCCTTCCACTATATAACTCTCACTCATCTCCTGATATACTCTGTGCTGCTGTCACCCTGCTCCTTCCACTATATAACTCTCACTCATCTCCTGATATACTCTGTGCTGCTGTCACCCTGCTCCTTCCACTATATAACTCTCACTCATCTCCTGATATACTCTGTGCTGCTGTCACCCTGCTCCTTCCACTATATAACTCTCACTCATCTCCTGATATACTCTGTGCTGCTGTCACCCTGCTCCTTCCACTATATAACTCTCACTCATCTCCTGATATACTCTGTGCTGCTGTCACCCTGCTCCTTCCACTATATAACTCTCACTCATCTCCTGATATACTCTGTGCTGCTGTCACCCTGCTCCTTCCACTATATAACTCTCACTCATCTCCTGATATACTCTGTGCTGCTGTCACCCTGCTCCTTCCACTATATAACTCTCACTCATCTCCTGATATACTCTGTGCTGCTGTCACCCTGCTCCTTCCACTATATAACTCTCACTCATCTCCTGATATACTCTGTGCTGCTGTCACCCTGCTCCTTCCACTATATAACTCTCACTCATCTCCTGATATACTCTGTGCTGCTGTCACCCTGCTCCTTCCACTATATAACTCTCACTCATCTCCTGATATACTCTGTGCTGCTGTCACCCTGCTCCTTCCACTATATAACTCTCACTCATCTCCTGATATACTCTGTGCTGCTGTCACCCTGCTCCTTCCACTATATAACTCTCACTCATCTCCTGATATACTCTGTGCTGCTGTCACCCTGCTCCTTCCACTATATAACTCTCACTCATCTCCTGATATACTCTGTGCTGCTGTCACCCTGCTCCTTCCACTATATAACTCTCACTCATCTCCTGATATACTCTGTGCTGCTGTCACCCTGCTCCTTCCACTATATAACTCTCACTCATCTCCTGATATACTCTGTGCTGCTGTCACCCTGCTCCTTCCACTATATAACTCTCACTCATCTCCTGATATACTCTGTGCTGCTGTCACCCTGCTCCTTCCACTATATAACTCTCACTCATCTCCTGATATACTCTGTGCTGCTGTCACCCTGCTCCTTCCACTATATAACTCTCACTCATCTCCTGATATACTCTGTGCTGCTGTCACCCTGCTCCTTCCACTATATAACTCTCACTCATCTCCTGATATACTCTGTGCTGCTGTCACCCTGCTCCTTCCACTATATAACTCTCACTCATCTCCTGATATACTCTGTGCTGCTGTCACCCTGCTCCTTCCACTATATAACTCTCACTCATCTCCTGATATACTCTGTGCTGCTGTCACCCTGCTCCTTCCACTATATAACTCTCACTCATCTCCTGATATACTCTGTGCTGCTGTCACCCTGCTCCTTCCACTATATAACTCTCACTCATCTCCTGATATACTCTGTGCTGCTGTCACCCTGCTCCTTCCACTATATAACTCTCACTCGTTGCCCATAGCAACCAATCAAATTCTAGCTGATATTCTCTAGTATGTAATAGGAAAGTGAGAGCTAGAATCTGATGGGTTGCTATGGGCAACATCTCCACTTTTCCAAACCCGCAGCTTAGTGAATCTGGCCCCAGATGGTTGAACGCCAGAGATCCGGGGATCCGCAATCGCGGGATGGCAACAGCCACAATTAACCTTTCCCCTCGCACGGGCGGAAATTACGTTAGTCTCAGCCTACCGTAAAGTTCTTTTGATTCATGCAGATGTGTAACGGCGGTGGTGCTGATGTCTGTATTAGGACGCAGAGCGCAGACGCACCAGTACCATTAAAAAAGGATGTAAACCTTGCCATCCTAAAATGTACGCCATGGCGCTGCACTCACTGGCTGCTGCAAGTCCAGGGAGGATCAATGCACAGCCTCTCTCCCTGCAGCTCACTGTGGCTTGCTGGGTAGTGATAGCATAGGTCACATCAGCATAGCACAGCCTCCGCCCCTGTAGCTCCTCGTGGCTTGCTGGGTAGTGACAGCAGAGGTCACGTCAGCATAGCACAGCTTCTCCCCCTGCAGCTCCTCGTGGCTTGCTGGGTAATGACAGCAGAGGTCACGTCAGCATAGCACAGCCTCTGCCCCTGTAGCTCCTCGTGGCTTGCTGGGTAATGACAGTAGAAGTCACATCAGCATAGCACAGCTTCTCCCCCTGCAGCTCATTGTGACTTGCTGGGTAATAACAGGATAGGTCATGTTGGCTTAGAACAGCCTCTTTCCCCGCAGTTTCTTAAAATTTTCTGGGTAATGATAGCAGAGAGGCTGTGCTATATTCACATGACCTTTCGTCAGCATTTCGTCATTGCTTTAGACAAAGAATACAATTAACTTGACTCCCCCTGCAATCAACATGGTTTAGCTCAGGAGTAACTAATTTCAAGCACTTACTTAAATCTGGATCCAGCCCAGCATTTGCAAAAAGAAAAAAGTCTGAAAAAGGTAAATTATTAGTAACACTGGTAAGTCCCGCCCTTAACGACAAACTCCACTCCGTTCCACCCACAAATCACTATATATGGTCAAACTCCGCCCTTCTAATAAACCCCATCTCTTTGTGGGTTCAGTTTAGAGTTAAGTATCGGATTGTAGAGGAAGACATTAGTGTAAAACCATGCAGGCTGCCTCACACTGCTGGTGAAAACAGAGAGCAACTGTTCTCATCACTCTGGTTAGGGGGTTGATGAAGAGGATGGTCCCTTTACCAACCAAAATATATTGTGCTATGGTAACAATTTACTTACGAAACCACAGTGTTGATGGATACAATATATTCAAACTCTTTGGTCCATGGGTTGATGAAGCTAAACCATTGGCTCTTTAATATAATGAAGGAGCCGTCTTTGGTCTTGAATTTGTAGGGGTTTGTCAGGATCTTCTCCTTACTCTGCAGAACTTAACAGGACAAGAAAAAAATCAGATTGGAAAAAAAAACCCATAGAATTGTAACTTTGGAAACGATTTTGGTGGATGTGTCACTCTTTATCCTCTAACTCCCCTGCAGGGGGCAGTGTAACTACGCTTTCTATGCTATGTAGACTCTCAGAGGCAGATTCTATTCTACCTGGTGATCCTCAAATCTCAATCACAGATTTTAAAATCCACGATAGGTAACCCTATGATAGCTCAGCTGGTAGAGTGGAGGACTGTAGCTTACCACTGCCAACACATGGGCACACTTCAGACAGCCATACACTACATTAATGCTGGGCACACACTGGCACAAATTCTCCGGCTTGTGACAAAACGGTCTGATACTCAGGTTAATAGCTTAGCACAGGTCTGGCCATTCTGTGGCTCTACAGGTGTTGAGAAACTACAAATCCCAGCATGCTTTGTAGGTATCAACTATACTTATGCACTTAAAGCATGTTGGGACTCAGTTTTACACCTGGAGAGCCACCTGTTGGTCAGGGCCGGTATAGCATGTTCACAATAATGCCCTATCTTTGGGCATAGCTCCTGATCCCGATGGGCTTATCCTATATATATGGATCTGTCATGAAAACGGACCGATCGTTTCTGTTTCTTTATGCCGTTCCGATAGGTGGGTCCAGCATTCACATTGTACAATTATCAGGCCAACAGAATAAATATTGGCTAAACAGCCCGATAATTGTATATTGTTTATCCACCAGACCCTGCAACAAGACCCATTCCATTAGGTACAATATAATCCGCTCCTGAGCTTCCAACTGTCACACACCTGGTTTAAATGAATTAACTGATATTTAAAAAACTATTTGCCTCTTTAACAAAGGAGGTTACCATAGTAACAGAGTTGTAAACGGAGGAGCAGAGCATTATGTACACAATGGAATGGGTCATGTTGGGGGGTATTATCCACTTAAGCTTCCCAACTTGTGAGATTATAAAATGGCTGTCGGATATCTAGATTACTACGCACCCCCATAATGTACATTGTAATATCAAGCCACTCCCACATGGGAGCGTAACTTGGCCTCTGTCAGAAGTTGACACAATTGTCATTTATTTTATTTTTTTTAAATATGGGCAGAGTGAAACGCGTTGCTATTGGCTAGCACGGATGAGCTGCAGGCGCAGTATGCAAAAATACAGAAGATATATGGCCCAAGTGCAAGGAAATTAGAAATCTGGAGGCGGCCCAATCACAACCCTCATTATCTGGAGACTACAACATGGTCACATGACCTCTTCTGACACAGAAAAACACATAAAAACACTGAGTAAAAAGGCAAAACACAGAATCAGAACACGACGATCTACATAATAAACCTTATAAAGAATAATCAAAAGAAAATAATCTGGAAATAAAGGTTTAAAACCAGCAAAGAAAAGGAGATAAGCAACCAAAAGTGCGCAACTTAGAAAACAATAGGGGGAAAATAGAGGGCATATAAAAAATATAAGCACCCAAATAAAAGATAAATCTAAATGTGATAAACTAAAACAAGAAATCAGACATGTTGGTAAAGGGAAGTCAGTGGACATAATGGTGTGGGTAATGCATGAAACGCGTTGTGTCAGTTAGGGAATAGTTATATGATTACCTGCTTTGTGTTGGTCTGTTAGATGACTGTGGTCGTCCGGGTGGCAGTATTCATAGCAGGAAGTGCCAAGAAGCTCCTGAGGAAGATAGCCTAGAATGGCGGTAGCCCTGGGAGAAGAAACCAGGCAACTCAGGCAAAAGGGAACTGCAAATGTGCGTCCATCGTGAAATAGAATAACACACAGCATACAGAGACAGGCTGGAGGACGTAACATGTATAGCTTGGAGCAGAGAAGAGCAACTAAGATGATGCATGGCCTGTGTCACGCACCATACAGAGAGACTAGCGGAAGTAACATGTATAGCTTGGAGCAGAGAAGAGCAACTAAAATGCTGCATGGCCTGTGTCACACACCATACAGAGACAGACTAGAGCAGTGATGGCTAACCTGTGACACTCCAGGTGTTGTGAAACTACAATTCCCATCATGCTTTGTCAGGTGTCTGCTATGCTTTTGCAGTTAAGGCATGCTGGGACTCGTAGTTTCACAACATCTGGAGTGTCACAGGTTAGCCAACACTGGACTAGAGGAAGTAACATGTATAGCTTGGAGCAGAGCAAAGCAATTAAAATGGTGCATGGCCTGTGTCACACACTATACAGAGACAGACTAGAGGAAGTAACATGTATAGCTTGGAGTAGAGAAGGGACAGGGGGGATATGATGGCAGCTTTCACAGATATCAAGGGGTGAAACCAAGTACAGGAGGCATTTTTCAAAGGAAGACGTGTAATAGAACACAAGGGCATGAATATAAACTGGAGGGTGGTAGATTTAGATTAAATGTGCATAAAAAGGACTTCACTGAAAGGGTGATAGATAAGTGGAATATTCTCCCATCTGAGGGGGTAGAGGTAACACAGTAGAACAGTGTAAACATCCTGGGGATAAATATAAGGTTATCCTAAATCTCACACTAAATTGAGGGTAAAATAGGGTCTAGGGTCAGTATAGTTCAATAAATTAAATAAAACATATTGCGTCAAGAGGCTTTTATCACTTTCTATGTAGGGGATTTGCTCATTATTTCTACCATCTGTCTCATCAGTGAACACGTCACGAGAGTCTGGTAAAATCTGCATGTGTCCGTCTATGCTGGTCAAAGGCTGCAAGGAAACGATTCTGGACAGAACCATGGATTAAGATCTACAAAATATGCAAAATAATGGGCTACAGTCTAAAATCTAAATAAAGACACTTTATCATGTTTGTCATTAGAGAGGACGTGACACAAAAAATGGTTCCGGCCTTTCTTAGTCTTTACCGTTGATCAACATAAACAAATTTCCCATCCATGGTGTAACGGGTGAGGAATTCTGTGGGTTTGACTCTAATATCCGGCGTGCTTTGCGGCACGCTGTACGCGTGTGACCGACCAATGGCCACGAGGCAGCTGAAGTTGTACGCCGCTTTATCCGTGTCGCAGTCCTCTTCAACGCCAACCTCGCTGGAAAGGCAATTCCTCAAGTACCCCGTGCAGTGGATGGTGCAATATCGCCGGTGCTCTGCGCAGAGGAGAGACCGCGTCATAAGATGTCCTGGTAACAGGCGTACTCAACAAAATAGAACTCAGAGAGTTCACAATGTGAAGACAAGAGAAGTCTGAATGAATACAACAGATGAGGATTGAAGGATTACAATGGTGTGTGGCGCCATCTAGTGTTGCGAGGCAGCAATGCAGAAAACACGAGAGGACCTTAAATTGTGCAAGAATCTCGTTTTAAGATTTATTCTTAATTCACAAACCAGGATTTAAAACATTTTCTGGATCAGATTTCATACAGTTTACATTGTTTTATTCATCCATCCATCCATCCATGCCTCGCAGCCTAACCTTCCCTTTCTTCAGCCCTAACCCTAACAGTCAATGCCCAGAAGCCTAACCCTAACCATCCTTCCCCCGCAGTTTAATCTTCCCCTTCAGCCCAAACTTTCCCCTGAGCCCTATCCCACAGCCTAACTCTAACCTTCCATACCACGCAGCCTAACTCTAACCCTCCATACCCCACAGCCTAACCCTAACCCTCCATACCACGCAGCCTAACCCTAACCCTCCATATCACGCAGCCTAACCCTAACCATCCATACCACGCAGCCTAACCCTCCATACCACGCAGCCTAACCCTAACCTTCCATACAACGCAGCCTAACCCTAACCATCCATGCTCTGCAGCTTAACCCTAACCTTCCTCCTCTTGAGACCATATCCCACAACCTAACTCTACCACTCCATGTCACGCAGCCTAACCCTAACCTTCCTCTTAAGCCCTAAGCTTAACCCACTGCAGCCTGTCGCTATTGGTAACAGATGGATATAGGTTCCTGTACCCAATAGCAATTTTCTATTTAGCGAGCTATTCGGAAATGTTACAGTTGCGACTCAGCTGGCGGCTGCATCATTGTTGCAATAGGGCCACCGGCCACTGCATCCCTGACCATCAGCATGTCCAGCCACGCCACCTGACACTCATTCCTGACCATCACAACGTCCAGC
>WWET01002238.1:135255-145332 GCA_011038615.1 Limnodynastes dumerilii
CTCTCCAAACCCAAGACACGCCCGTGACCCCCTCTCCAAACCCAAGACACGCCCATGACCCCCTCCCCAAACCCAAGACACGCCCATGACCCTCTCCCCAAATATAGGATACACGTGAATTTCTGCAATCAACCCACCATAGCACAGTGCGGGGCTGCAATTAGGGATTGGCCATAGGGTCGGTCGTCCGGGGTTGAACGCCGAAATGGGCCGACAGGGAGTTCATTTTTAAGCTTGGTTACTTATTCAGTGCTGTGGCGGGATTTTCTTTTTTTGCCCCTGGCGCTAACAATTCTAGCTACGGCTCTGGATGAAAGCGATTGAAATGACTATGTAAATGACTATATGAATGGGCATTACAGGCTGGTAACAGGTCAGTGGGTTTACCCTACAGCCCGAAATGATGGGGGGTAAGAGAGACCGGGTCCTAGAGGAATGTCTGCCACAGACGCCAAGTATTCATACAAGAAACTCTTCCAGAAAAGCTGAACAGCAGCCGGTGGATGGCTCCGGGCCGACACGACCTGCGATTCATTCCACAGGAACAGCCGAAATGGCAGAAGATTTAAAGCTGGCAGCGGATTCCGGAGAGCTTAGTCCACATAAATCTCAGCAGCTCAGAGCCATCACAATCACAGCCGTTCCCCATTATCTGCAATCCACCCCAGGGCTTCTTTTAACAAAAAATGGGCAGCGGGGTGCAGGCCCAGAGAACCTCGGCAGTGGTGCATGGGCCCAGAGAACCTCGGTAGTGGTGCATGGGCCCAGAGAACCTCGGCAGCAGAGCACGGACCAGAGAAGAGAATCGTGGCACATAGCACCAGGCTCTGACTCACAGCGCTCAGTATCCCGCATGATGCTACGGAGGAATAACCAGGCCCCTCACCCTTCAGTGTCTTCAGATGCTGCACAGCCAGCCTCAGCACAGTAAGCTTATCCAGCTTGCGGGGTAGAGGGTCGCACTGGGGGATCATGGCCGACAGCTCTTCTATCAAGGTGTTCATCTTATCCCGGCGTCTCTTCTCCGTCTGGCTGTGAGCCTCTCTGTGACGGCAAAGCAAAAAGCCAGGAGTTATTTGCAGTCAGAGGGTCCCAGGATAGCAACTAAAAACAGAGAACATTACAAGGGGACGCCACAAGAGGGCGCTACAAGAGGAAACCACAAGAAAACACTACAAGAGGACGCCACAAGAGGGCGCCACAAGAGGACTGGTCGCCCCTCAAATCCCAACTCACAGATCAAGCTCAGGGTTTAATCCCAAAATTACCCCAAAACACATAAAATAACATCCAATTCTGCGGTTTTCTGACCTGTTCTGTACACTGGCGACGTCGGTGCTCTCTGTCGTTCTGGTGGCAGAAACAGAAAAAAAAAAAATCATTCATTGTGATCGTTATATGTTTGTAGAGAGTCTCAAAGCGCTCGCCGTTACACGTATCTCAGCGCACAGATCTATGACGATAATTATTATTATAATGAACTTTAGAATAATTTAAAAGCAATTTACTATAGAGCATTGAATCGGGCAGAGGATAAAATATTTATCATAGAGCATTTTAAACCGTGGTATAATCCGAGATCACAATTGCACAATGTTCTATAATACAGCTGAGTGTAAGACGCGTCCGAACGCCATAACTCTGGAAATATGTATTTATCCTACGTTTAGTCTTTTCTATTTTCGTCTTAAAAATAATTCAGAAAATGATGATTAATATTTTCAATCTGTGCAAAGTCTGTAATAAAGGGAAGGAGCCAAAGCCATAATGTCCCAAAATCAGTAGTCAGGTGCTAAGCAGCAGAAAGGGGAAAGAGGAAGCCCAGGAGTGGCGAGGAGGCAAAGAGGAAGCCCAGGAGTGGCGAGGAGGCAAAGAGAAAGCCCAGGAGTGGCGAGGAGGCAAAGAGAAAGCCCAGGAGTGCCGAGGAGGCAAAGAGGAAG
Source organism: Limnodynastes dumerilii (assembly GCA_011038615.1). Lineage (NCBI taxonomy): Eukaryota > Metazoa > Chordata > Amphibia > Anura > Limnodynastidae > Limnodynastes > Limnodynastes dumerilii. The sequence goes on from WWET01002238.1 coordinate 137,196, forward strand.
CACAGGAGTGCCAAGGAAGCACAGGAGTGCCAAGGAAGCACAGGAGTGCCAAGGAAGCACAGAGAAAGCACATGAGCGCAGAGGAAGCAAAAAGAAAACACAGGAGCGCAGAGGAAGCACAGGAGCGGCAAGAAAGCAAAAAGAAAACACAGGAGTGCTGAGGAAGCACAGGAGCGCAGAGGAAGCACAGAGAAAGCACAGGAGCGCCAAGGAAGCACAGAGAAAGCACAGGAGCGCCAAGGAAGCACAGAGAAAGCACAGGAGCGCCGAGGAAGCACAGAGAAAGCACAGGAGCGCCGAGGAAGCACAAGAGCGCCGAGGAAGCACAAGAGCGCCGAGGAAGCACAAGAGCGCCGAGGAAGCACAAGAGCGCCGAGGAAGCACAAGAGCGCCGAGGAAGCACAAGAGCGCCGAGGAAGCACAAGAGCGCCGAGGAAGCACAAGAGCGCCGAGGAAGCACAAGAGCGCCGAGGAAGCACAAGAGCGCCGAGGAAGCACAAGAGCGCCGAGGAAGCACAAGAGCGCCGAGGAAGCACAAGAGCGCCGAGGAAGCACAAGAGCGCCGAGAGGAAGCACAGGGGTGCCGAGGAAGCACAGGGGTGCAGAGGAAGCACAGGGGTGCAGAGGAAGCACAGGGGTGCAGAGGAAGCACAGGGGTGCAGAGGAAGCACAGGGGTGCAGAGGAAGCACAGGGGTGCAGAGGAAGCACAGAGGAAACACAGGAGCGCTGAGGAAGCACAGAGAAAGTACAGGAGAGCAGAGGAAGCACAGGAGACATGGAATAAACTTACTGGCTGTCAGAGTCGCTCAGCTTCCTCTTCCTTGTATACTCCAACAGGTGGGGGGTGTAGGAACTGGAGCTGACATTTGCAGAACCCGGCTTAGGACCCAGGATGCTGGAGACCACCAGGCACTGACCTGGTTCCATTATCAGGGTGTCTAGGGTACAGAAAGAGACAATTCACAGGTCACAACATGGATTCCAGACACCAACATTAAATGTAACGTTTCCTTCCACAATGCAAACAGTAATGGGGTGTGATGGGGTGTAATGAGATATAATGGGATATAATGGGGTGTAATGGGATATAATGGGGTGTAATGAGATATAATGGGATGTAATGGGATATAATGGGGTGTAATGAGATATAATGGGGTGTAATGGGATATAATGGGGTGTAATGGGGTATCATGGGGTGTAATGGGATATAATGGGGTGTAATGGGATATAATGGGGTGTAATGGGATATAATGGGGTGTAATGGGATATAATGGGGTGTAATGGGATATAATGGGGTGTAATGGGATATAATGGGGTGTAATGGGATATAATGGGGTGTAATGGGATATAATGGGGTGTAATGGGATATAATGGGGTGTAATGGGGTATCATGGGGTGTAATGGGGTATCATGGGGTGCGATGTAATATCATGGGGTGTAATGGGGTATCATGGGGTGTAATGGGATATCATGGGGTGTAATGGGGTATCATGGGGTGTAATGGGGTGGGGTGTAATGGGGTATCATGGGGTGTAATGGGGTATCATGGGGTGTAATGGGGTATCATGGGGTGTAATGGGGTATCATATCATGTAATGGGGTATCATGGGGTGTAATGGGGTATCATGGGGTGTAATGGGGTATCATGGGGTGTAATGGGGTATCATGGGGTGTAATGGGGTATCATGGGGTGTAATGGGGTATCATGGGGTGTAATGGGGTATCATGGGGTGTAATGGGGTATCATGGGGTGTAATGGGGTATCATGGGGTGTAATGGGGTATCATGGGGTGTAATGGGGTATCATGGGGTGTAATGGGGTATCATGGGGTGTAATGGGGTATCATGGGGTGTAATGGGGTATCATGGGGTGTAATGGGGTATCATGGGGTGTAATGGGGTATCATGGGGTGTAATGGGGTATCATGGGGTGTAATGGGGTATCATGGGGTGTAATGGGGTATCATGGGGTGTAATGGGGTATCATGGGGTGTAATGGGGTATCATGGGGTGTAATGGGGTATCATGGGGTGTAATGGGGTATCATGGGGTGTAATGGGGTATCATGGGGTGTAATGGGGTATCATGGGGTGTAATGGGGTATCATGGGGTGTAATGGGGTATCATGGGGTGTAATGGGGTATCATGGGGTGTAATGGGGTATCATGGGGTGTAATGGGGTATCATGGGGTGTAATGGGGTATCATGGGGTGTAATGGGGTATCATGGGGTGTAATGGGGTATCATGGGGTGTAATGGGGTATCATGGGGTGTAATGGGGTATCATGGGGTGTAATGGGGTATCATGGGGTGTAATGGGGTATCATGGGGTGTAATGGGGTATCATGGGGTGTAATGGGGTATCATGGGGTGTAATGGGGTATCATGGGGTGTAATGGGGTATCATGGGGTGTAATGGGGTATCATGGGGTGTAATGGGGTATCATGGGGTGTAATGGGGTATCATGGGGTGTAATGGGGTATCATGGGGTGTAATGGGGTATCATGGGGTGTAATGGGGTATCATGGGGTGTAATGGGGTATCATGGGGTGTAATGGGGTATCATGGGGTGTAATGGGGTATCATGGGGTGTAATGGGGTATCATGGGGTGTAATGGGGTATCATGGGGTGTAATGGGGTATCATGGGGTGTAATGGGGTATCATGGGGTGTAATGGGGTATCATGGGGTGTAATGGGGTATCATGGGGTGTAATGGGGTATCATGGGGTGTAATGGGGTATCATGGGGTGTAATGGGGTATCATGGGGTGTAATGGGGTATCATGGGGTGTAATGGGGTATCATGGGGTGTAATGGGGTATCATGGGGTGTAATGGGGTATCATGGGGTGTAATGGGGTATCATGGGGTGTAATGGGGTATCATGGGGTGTAATGGGGTATCATGGGGTGTAATGGGGTATCATGGGGTGTAATGGGGTATCATGGGGTGTAATGGGGTATCATGGGGTGTAATGGGGTATCATGGGGTGTAATGGGGTATCATGGGGTGTAATGGGGTATCATGGGGTGTAATGGGGTATCATGGGGTGTAATGGGGTATCATGGGGTGTAATGGGGTATCATGGGGTGTAATGGGGTATCATGGGGTGTAATGGGGTATCATGGGGTGTAATGGGGTATCATGGGGTGTAATGGGGTATCATGGGGTGTAATGGGGTATCATGGGGTGTAATGGGGTATCATGGGGTGTAATGGGGTATCATGGGGTGTAATGGGGTATCATGGGGTGTAATGGGGTATCATGGGGTGTAATGGGGTATCATGGGGTGTAATGGGGTATCATGGGGTGTAATGGGGTATCATGGGGTGTAATGGGGTATCATGGGGTGTAATGGGGTATCATGGGGTGTAATGGGGTATCATGGGGTGTAATGGGGTATCATGGGGTGTAATGGGGTATCATGGGGTGTAATGGGGTATCATGGGGTGTAATGGGGTATCATGGGGTGTAATGGGGTATCATGGGGTGTAATGGGGTATCATGGGGTGTAATGGGGTATCATGGGGTGTAATGGGGTATCATGGGGTGTAATGGGGTATCATGGGGTGTAATGGGGTATCATGGGGTGTAATGGGGTATCATGGGGTGTAATGGGGTATCATGGGGTGTAATGGGGTATCATGGGGTGTAATGGGGTATCATGGGGTGTAATGGGGTATCATGGGGTGTAATGGGGTATCATGGGGTGTAATGGGGTATCATGGGGTGTAATGGGGTATCATGGGGTGTAATGGGGTATCATGGGGTGTAATGGGGTATCATGGGGTGTAATGGGGTATCATGGGGTGTAATGGGGTATCATGGGGTGTAATGGGGTATCATGGGGTGTAATGGGGTATCATGGGGTGTAATGGGGTATCATGGGGTGTAATGGGGTATCATGGGGTGTAATGGGGTATCATGGGGTGTAATGGGGTATCATGGGGTGTAATGGGGTATCATGGGGTGTAATGGGGTATCATGGGGTGTAATGGGGTATCATGGGGTGTAATGGGGTATCATGGGGTGTAATGGGGTATCATGGGGTGTAATGGGGTATCATGGGGTGTAATGGGGTATCATGGGGTGTAATGGGGTATCATGGGGTGTAATGGGGTATCATGGGGTGTAATGGGGTATCATGGGGTGTAATGGGGTATCATGGGGTGTAATGGGGTATCATGGGGTGTAATGGGGTATCATGGGGTGTAATGGGGTATCATGGGGTGTAATGGGGTATCATGGGGTGTAATGGGGTATCATGGGGTGTAATGGGGTATCATGGGGTGTAATGGGGTATCATGGGGTGTAATGGGGTATCATGGGGTGTAATGGGGTATCATGGGGTGTAATGGGGTATCATGGGGTGTAATGGGGTATCATGGGGTGTAATGGGGTATCATGGGGTGTAATGGGGTATCATGGGGTGTAATGGGGTATCATGGGGTGTAATGGGGTATCATGGGGTGTAATGGGGTATCATGGGGTGTAATGGGGTATCATGGGGTGTAATGGGGTATCATGGGGTGTAATGGGGTATCATGGGGTGTAATGGGGTATCATGGGGTGTAATGGGGTATCATGGGGTGTAATGGGGTATCATGGGGTGTAATGGGGTATCATGGGGTGTAATGGGGTATCATGGGGTGTAATGGGGTATCATGGGGTGTAATGGGGTATCATGGGGTGTAATGGGGTATCATGGGGTGTAATGGGGTATCATGGGGTGTAATGGGGTATCATGGGGTGTAATGGGGTATCATGGGGTGTAATGGGGTATCATGGGGTGTAATGGGGTATCATGGGGTGTAATGGGGTATCATGGGGTGTAATGGGGTATCATGGGGTGTAATGGGGTATCATGGGGTGTAATGGGGTATCATGGGGTGTAATGGGGTATCATGGGGTGTAATGGGGTATCATGGGGTGTAATGGGGTATCATGGGGTGTAATGGGGTATCATGGGGTGTAATGGGGTATCATGGGGTGTAATGGGGTATCATGGGGTGTAATGGGGTATCATGGGGTGTAATGGGGTATCATGGGGTGTAATGGGGTATCATGGGGTGTAATGGGGTATTTACTATCACACTGTTACTTAGACTTGGGATAGGAAACATCACTTCTCCTCTCTAATACTGGGGTCTATTTACAAAGATCATTTTAATGCGATGGGGTTTTCACTTCAAAACTGGCCCTATCGCATTAAAATGAAGTCTAGCATGTTTACAAAATGTCGGAGCAGAGTTTTACACTCCGCTCCCAGCGTCAGACTAACGTCAGCTCAGACTGGCATTAATGGCAAGTATTCCAGCGATGTCCCCATATACCCCTCTTTTCCTAACCCTAATAGCTGTTATTAGAGGGAGGAAAAGGGGGGTATGTATGGGGAGACCGCCGGAATACATAAGAATTTGCCCGAGTAAAAAAACATCTTTTTAATGAGTATATTAAAAATCAATTAAAAAAAATAAAAAATAAAAAAAAGGAAAAAATAAGTAATTATTAATAAAATCACCTGTCTGGGCGACCTGTCGGGCTGCCTTTGTCCGGTCCCGACATGAATAACTGCGCATGTGCAGTGTCTGGATCCAGCCCTTAATCTTTAAAGTAGATTATTTTTTTTTTTGCTTTTCACACATTAGAGCGATCGACCAGCCTGATATTACAATTATCCATAGATCGGACCCATAATTGCTGTAGTGTGTGATGGATTTCTGGAACCTTATAATGGTCCCAGAAAGTCCAGGGTCCAATAATGTGATCAGTCACAAGTTCTGACTGACTATCGTCTCTAGGGGGCGATATTGTGCAGTGTGTGAGCAAGTCTGAGTATAGGACCCTGTACCTCCCCCTCCTGGCCGGAGTTTCCCCATCTGTCTGACTCCATAATGATTGTCCAGTACAGCAGTAACACAGTAATGACAGCTCCGTATTCTGCCAGACACACAGGGCTTCCATTGCTATATTACTGATATACCAGCCGGTAATGATAGAGTCAGACAGACAGGTAAACTCCGGCCAGAAGGTGGAGCTGCCACCCATTGGCTACAGTTTCTCTGACAGCCAACCAATTAACTCGCTGCATGGTCTCCTGCCTATGCAGCCAATCAGTGCAGAGATTGACAAGAGGTCAGAGCAGCCAAACAGCTGCAAGGGCTTCCTGTCAATCTCAGCAGTCCCTCCATCTTAAACATGGATTATCAGTCCTAGCAGTTGAGGCGAGTGGCCACAATAGAGACTTTTTTCCCTAGGGGATAATTGAGCTTGAGTAGCAAAACTAGCCGTCTAAAGTCAGTCGATGCGAGAGGGAGGGGTTAAGAGTGGCGTATGACTCGCTAGAGCGGCACAGCCATTGCCAGCACCCAGTGAGGATCCGTCAGGGCCCGTACACAGCGGAGCAGGAGGAGGAATCCAGGCTCCGGTCCTGGGGGTGAACTATTATCACAAAGCCGCTACATGTCTGGCCTGGAAGGGGCGCCATTAGGTTGTTCCAATGGAGAGGGGCAGCCCGGGAGAAGTCTTGGATGCGGAATCGTAGCTAGAAATCTAAAAGCCAGGGCCAAAAAGGAAAAAAAGGAAAGATGGCGCCCTTAACCTTGAATAAGTAACCAGTTTAACCATACAAATGAACTTCAGCTTTTGCGCCTTGGGCGACCGCTCACCGCTAGTTATGTGTTTTAGAGCGTTTCCTCGCAGCTTTACTCTGAATCCGGGATCTGGCTGCGATCACGCCGTACGCTCTCAGCTTCCACATGACCCAGCGGATGGTTATTACGGGGATAAGCGCGGCTTTTTCAGGCCATGAAGTCTTTATTCCCTGACACCGGTGCTCAGTATAGTCTACAGCGCCTTCCCTCCATTCCCCCCTCACACAGGTTACATGAATGCACCATTATCCGGAATACACAAAAGGCTAAAACTTTGCCACATCCAGGGAACAAAGAGATGGGCGGCCATGTGATGTAAACACACATGGGCCGCACAAAGCTGGGATAACGATTCGCTCCTTGCAGGAAAGCGACAGGCCGGTCACATGGCCCGGAAGTCATGTGACATAGGAGGCAGAAGACTGGGTCATATACAGCCGAGCGCTTTTTCCATTGTGTCTCGGGGCGCTGTCAGGTGTCATAAGACACGTTTCGACCAATGAAGCGATGACATCAGAAGTGACGCTATATACAGATATTACCAGTGAATAACGAGGTCACAGTCACATCTGCTAAAGTGGTTTTGGTAGCAGTGAAATATTTAAGATTTATTCCTTATATCGCTGTACAGAGGACACTTGTCACTTTTTTCTCCTATACCTGGCTATATTCCTTCTATCATACCCCCCTCTCCCTCCTGTACCTGGCTATATTCCTTCTATCATATCCCCCTCTCCCTCCTGTACCTGGTTATATTCCTTCTATCATATCCCCTCTCCCTCATGTACCTGGTTATATCCCTTCTATCATATCCCCCTCTCCCTCCTGTACCTAGTTGCACCCTTTGTACCTGGCGGTGAGGAAAGAACATATAATATATATATATTAAATCAGACACAAAAAATTAAATTTTATTTGCGACAACAACAATATGAATGTTCAGAAATATAAGCACAGAGCCACAATTTATGTGTTAAAGCAGTAATCCTATGGACAGATGAGGGGTTTTCCAGGCTATATTACAGTGACAAGCTGTACAGTAGTTACATTTATCCAAACTCTGTGTTTTCAAAACTGTCGTCATGGAAACCACAGTAACATGGCACCAACTAGCGAGCAGTGATTTTGGCACAAACCCTTCTGAGCTCATCACAACGCCCCCACCCTGTCCTCACTGATCACATTAGACACGACCCAGCTGTACCAGGCATAAAGAAGAAGGAGATAATGGTTTGTAAGCCGAGAACAAGCGATGAAACTTCTCTATTTGCTAATTAAAGCACAAAAAAACAACTGTGAGGTTCAGGGAAATCCCTTCTCTCCGAATTTCCAGCCACCGAGAGGACAGGACACGCCGGACGGATCATATTTAGCCATCACGCCCCTGTGTTTAGTGGAGAGATAACCAGTGATCCACATTAACGCTAATTACAAGGATTTGATTTCACAACTTGCTGAGCGCCTGATGGAGGTGTAAGGAGA
>WWET01002238.1:185541-199475 GCA_011038615.1 Limnodynastes dumerilii
GCAGGGGAGGGAGGGTTAGGGTCAGGCTGCAGGGGAGGGAGGGTTAGGGTCAGGCTGCAGAGGAGGGAGGGTTAGGGTCAGGAAGCCAGGAAGAGAGGGTTAGGGTCAGGGTAATGAGAGGGGAGGGTTAGGGTTAGAATTAGGGAAAGGATTAGGGTACTTTCCTTTTTTACTTACTTTTCGGAGCACGGAAAGCTCGGTGCTCCGTGGATCATCGCTATGTCTCATCAAGGCAAATGCAATCGAAATCCCAGCTAGTTCGAAACGTCCCTAACACAATAAAGCCATTCTAGGTGGGGAACCTCACCCAGTCACACAGCCCATCCAGTCTGCCCGATTTAATTTAATTCATTTTTTTTTATTTTTTTTAAACCATACTGACCCCATTTGACCCTCACTATAATTTAATAAGGATATCCTTCTACTGATCCCAAGCAGGTTTAAACTGATCTTATGTGTCAAAGCACCACCATTACCACCTTAGCTGGGAGGCTTCTCCACTCAACTACCCTTTCAGTGAAGCAACAAATCATGGTGGTACTCTCACAGCCCCTGGGGGGTGTACGATGCAGTGTTTACAGACAGCGCCACAGAAAAGAGACAGCAACGAGAGGCGAGATACCAGGGAGGCAAGAGAACAGCTGTGTTTACCAATAGGAGCACCTGGGTTTGTATACACATCATTCACACACAACTGACATATTACCACTTGTTAGTGTGGTTGTTAAACATATTTCGGAACGGAAAGTGACAAGCGCTTATAAAAAAATTCAACTGTATGAGAATGATTATTATCCGCTATAAAGTGACTTCACAGACTAAATACAGACATATTACTCCCCGATGTGTCTCATATGTTTCATTCTAGCACCATGATGGACAGGAGAACATGGGAATCTGTGGCACAAAAACCTAAAAGATCAATATATCATTAATGGCACTACATTACAAACTACTGAGGAGGAAAGGGATCTAGGAGTCATTATTTCATGTGACTTAAAGGTAGCCAAGCAATGTAACACAGCAGTGAGGAAGACAACTCAGATGCTTGGTTGTAAAGGGGAAAGAATTAGTATCAGAGAGAGAGAGAAGTAGTGATGTCACTTTATAGGTCATTGGTGCGGCCTCACCTGGAATACTGGGGTCAGTGCTGGAGCCGTATCTCCAGAAGGACATCAATACATTAGAGACTGTGCAAAGAAGAGCAACAAAAATGCTGCATGACCTGTGTCACACAACATACAGAGACAAACTAGAGGAAGTAACATGTATAGCTTGGAGCAGAGAAGAGCCAGGAGGGTTATGATTGCAGCTTTTACATATATCAAGGAGTGTAACCAAATAAGGAAGGGGGTCATTTTCCAAAAGAAGAGGTGTATTAGAACACTAGGACTTGTGTATAAACTAAATTTACTTCACTGAAAAAGCAGCAAAGAGTAACACACCGTCCATCTACCTAAACTTTAGAGAGAACTCAGTGGAAGTCTGAATGGAAGTTACATTTAATCAGACGTTACTATGGCTCCTGTCCAACTCTCTCATGTGCAACCATCAGACTGTTTAAGGAAGTTGAGTAACTTCACCAGGAGAAAAGTTAAACGGTCGCCGACTACCCGGAGCAGTGACTGGACGCAGCGCTTCCACGAGCGACTAAAACGTCACATTCTCCAAACCACTGAACAGGAACTGTGTTTACGCATAACCCGGCCTAAACCCAGGAATAAAATGTCCCGAATTTTATCTGCAATTTTTGTTATTACCGACAGGAGTTTATTGAGCTTTTCAGTGTCAAAATTCCACCTATAAAACATACAACCCATGTATAAACCAACAACAAGGAATATATATGAATCTGGGGCAAAGGTTACTAGATAAATGGAGGCTCCACACAAGCACCAATCACATCCTATCATCTCTACAGGACGAGTCTGAAAAATAGAAGATCTGATTGGCAGAACTGGAATATAAACTCAAGTACTACACTGTAATGTATAGAGAAATGCTGGTTATATACACATTACAGACAGGTACAATACAGATACATTCCCTTTCCCAGTGTTATAACACAAGTACAGGTACTACACTGTAATGTATAGAGGAAATGCTGGTTATATACATATCTGTTCTCTGTTCTTTCTACCCCTGCTGAGCACCTGAGCAAAATATTTTTCGTTTTCTGGAGTGCCGTACCAACAAATCTACACATTGGCACAGCGCACACACGCTGTGCTGCACCTCGGGCACCCAATACTATGATTCTATGAACATTATTTATTTGTTATATCGTTTTTGCAGTCAGCATCAAGTGTTTTTATTGCTGCACCTCATATAGTGCAAGTTGTTCTGCATGCAATTATGACGGACACAGAGGATACCCAGAGTGGTTTTTCTCAGATTTCTCTCCCACAGGGTGAGGTACATAGCTATTCTGAAGCTGAGGCGGAATCTATTTAATTTCCTACCCAATCACCAACCATTGTACCAAATTTGGACCTATACAATGAAATACTCAATTATAAGAAGCGAGAGGTTGAATTTAATTAACATGGTGTCACCCTTTCTGATTATTTCAGAGATCGCAAGATTCCAAAAGGTTTCAGGATAAAAAATATCCCTACCATAGGGAGATATAGCCAGGAATTCTGTCGTAAATGGGTCGCCATCCTCAACAAGTGTTCTTTTGACCTCATTTTACTTGTTGTGGAGGAATCAGCCCGTGAAATACAGAAGGCGCAAGATTCCATTACCAAATTTGAGAGCTCACACAAGAATACCTTACTCTTAGATAGCTCTACCAATTGGTACGAACGTCTCCAGAGCCAAGTTGATAAATACAGACTGGACATCTTGAAATTCAAGAGAGATAAACGGAGAAGAGTGGACCGTGATTATGAAGAGAATAGGGTTTACCCCTGGCTATCTGGTACAGAACAATCTAGGACACAGAAGAGGTTCTGGAGGAGTAGACATTCACGGCCTCCAGGTGTACTTAGCGAGACTTCCAGCGCGGAAAGCACTATCGAAACTGACAATGATACTGCCTCTACATCTGCGGTCCATTTTTTTGAGAAATCCCCCTCAGGCGGCGGACCTCCACCCGCTGGAAGGGGAGGAAATATACCAGGCGCGGGGGTCAATGCAAGAGGGCACAACATTACGAAGGCAAGCACAAGGTCCAAGAGAACCTGATCTTTAATTTGTCTAAATCTCCTTTGAGCCCTTCTGAAGTCTCTGTTCTCAATCATGGCCTTTCTTATGTTCCTTCTGTGGAGCTAGATTCCTTCAAATGGAAAATTGATCATCATAGACTCATTAGACATATTAAATTGAAGCAGTTTTTCCAACATAAAGAAGGGGATATTGAATCCACTCTAGAACCATACAGAGGGCTCAAAGAAAAATCTATCTTTGAGCCTCAGACTTTCAATGCCTCCATCAAAAGTTTTGCACGCCTCTTGGATGAGGCGGTTGTTAAGACGAAAGGAGCTTCACCTAAACTCCGTAAGAACCTCAAGGACCAAGAACTACAAGCCCTGAAATCATTGTCTACACGCACGGACATAGTCATCCGTCCGGCAGATAAGGGTGGGGCCATAGTGGTACAGGATCTAGAAGACTACATTAAGGAAGTCTATCGACAGTTGGCAGATGAGACTACATATCAGTCATTGACGACAGATCCAACTGCGCAATTTAAATTAGAGCTGGACAACATCCTGAGACAAGCAGTAGAAGCAGGTAATTTGCCATCCACCGTGGCCAAGAGGATTACCAGTAAACATCCAAAGGTGCCTATCTTGTATACACTCCCCAAAGTGCATAAGCACAACACGTGCCCTCCAGGACGCCCGATCATTTCGGCTCGTAATTCACTGTACCACCCCATCTCTCTTCTGCTTGACCGTATTCTCCAACCTTACATACAATCCCTTGATACATATATCAAGGATTCTACGCATTTTCTCAATGTGCTATCGCAATTTGATAATTTGCCTGAGAACGTGGTACTCGCCACAGTGGATGTGGTGAGTTTATACACCAGTATACCCCACGATTGGGGATTGCAAGCTATGGAGAAACTCATCAGGTCCAATATACACTACATCGGCCCCCCCCCACACTACATTGGCCTCCCCCCCAGATCTATTCATCTGTCTTCTAGAGCTGACGCTCAAAAGAAATTATTTTCTTTTTGATAAAAAATGCTATCAACAGGTTTCAGGATGCGCAATGGGCTCAGCAGTAGCCCCCTCCTTTGCGAATGCCTTCATGGCGGACATCGAACACAATTTGTTCTTTAACAACCCCCAGTGTGGCGATAAATTACTACTACTGAAACGCTACATCGACGATCTTTTTATTTTATGGGGTGGTTCCATTACGGAATTTAATGAGATGATGAATAATGTGAATCTGATGGATGCACACATTAAGTTCTAACTCTATTCACTTCCTTAAATATCCATACCTCTTTGGCGCATGGTCAGATGACCACTCGCATCTATAATAAACCCTCAGACCGCAATACGCTGTTATTGGCAAGTAGTCATCACCCCCAAGCTCTGAAGAACGGTTTGCCTTACTCGCAATATCTACGAGTATGTAGGATCAACAACACCACTGAAGGTCGTGACAAACAACTGCAGGAAATGACCAACAAATTTAAAGAGAGAGGATATTCTGATAAGATTCTTTCAGAGGCTAAGACTAAAGCCCTATCTATTCCCAGAATAAGTCTACTGAGTCCTTCAGCCAAAAACAAGAAGCAAGACGTTCTTCACGTGAATCACTTTTCAAGGGGCAGCCCTTTTATGGGTAAAGCCATCACAGCCCTTTGGCTCATCATTAAATCTGACAACTCTTTACCAGCGTTACAGAAATGACGGATTATGCCATGCCACACAAGAGGACGCAATCTTCGAGACATACTGGTGCGTACAGACATTTCTTCGACTACAACACAGCCCACAACCTTCCTGAGTCGCCCTCCTGGCTGTTATAGATGCCTTGATTGTGCTACCTGTCGGCATTTAGACATTGGGAACACCTTTCACCATCCTAGATCAGGGAAGTGTTATAAAATTAAGCATGTTCTTTCTTGCACCAGTAGATTTGTCATCTACCTGTTGTAGTGCCCCTGTGGCCTCATTTACGTGGGGAAGACAATACGCACATTTAAAGAAAGACTCAATCTGCACCGCTCGGCCATAAGGATTGCCCTTAATTCAGGCGTGGCTGACCAACCAGTGGCTAAGCATTATTTGTTGGCTAAACATTCCCTTTCCGATCTGAGGTGTAAGATTATTGATTGCATTCCCCCCTTACCTAGGGGGGGGTGACAGAGCAAAAGAGAGGTCCGGCGCTCCAAACATACATTATATAACACTATGTGTCAGCACATACATAAATGAGGTTTAGGTCACAATATCGCTGTATTGGGTATTGGGTTATCTCAGCTGCCCAGCGTCAAGGCACCTCCTGTAGGTGAGTCCCTATTGGTTTACTCTATGTCTGCTCAGGAGGTCTGTATTAAAACACAATATTGCTATATTGTGACCCATACCTCCTTTTTATGTATATGCTGACAGTGTTATATAATGTGTGTTTGGAGCGACAGACCTGTCTTTTGTTCCTTGCGATTGGCATATACCCACTCATTCTTCCTAAACGCTGCCGCAGACCAGTCGCACGGATCGGACAGGTGAGTCTTAGGGTCAGGTTGCGGGAAGGGAGTATTAGGGTCAGGCTGCGGGGTAGCTAAGGTTAGGCTGCGGGTAGGGAAGTCTTAGGATTAGGTTGCATAGGTTTTTTATGGGCCGATAAACACGGATAGAACCTCTCGGTTCAGAGACTACATGGTTTTTTATTGAATCTGCACCTAACAAAATTCTTTTGGATGAGCAACTAATGGACTCCTGTATATTAGTGCCATGCAGCGACCCATGTGGTTTGCAGTGCTGACCATTGCGATCCGTAACGACAGAGGCTGCGACGTAAACAGCAGACATGACACTCGCTGGGTTGCATCATCACTCACAGGAACACAGTCACGGTGCACAGACTACATCTATACACAGACAGCAAGACAAGCAGACAAGACCTGAAAAGATTTCTATACTCTGCAAATACTAAGAGATGCCACATTTACATGAAAAGATTCACGTGACGGAGTCGCCAATAGCAACCACAGGCAGGCCATTAGATTATTTTTTAAAGACTTCCCTGGCCCTTAGTTCCTGCTTTGTAAATGACCCACCCAGGAACCCCCTCCTCTACAGTACTATAAAGAAAAAACTCCCCCCAAAGGACCGCATCCATAACTAAGTACGCACAAGCTCGCAAGACTCCGCAGGCTTATGTACTCTAAGTGAAATCCAAAATTCCATACGCAAGGGACTCATTCATAACGAAGGATCACTTAGCCAATCCATTAGCATACTATTTAAATATAAATATCTCCCCCTTCTGCCCACCTGATGTCGACCACGTACAAATAGCATGTAATCACACTCCACCGTTGGAGAAATTCACAGCATGGAATCCAGAATAGACCGTAAGGCGTTATGATGGGTAGCAGACATAGAACAGAGAGAATGATCACAATAGTCTGGGCAATAGAGAGATGCTATATACAGTGTTATCATGCAATAAGCATGTGCAAAGCACAAATGTTTAACTCTAATGCACCCTGTGTAAATCACAATTATCTATATGATTCACAGACTATCTGCAAACAAGCATGGGTGATAACACACTGAGCAACAGCTCTGAAGTGTAAAATCAGATATTGACAGAGGAGCTTACAGGAAAGCAGATAAAAACAAATAAAAGTGAAAAGAGGTAGGTAGACATGCACCGCCAATAAGACAGGTTTCTTTTTGACCAATCAGAAGATAGGGAAGGATTGGGCGACACTGTACAAACACCCAAGAGGAGTGAATGGGATGTGATGTGATTCAGCAGAATCCCCTGACTAATAGTAAATAAATAAAACACCTAGTTTAATGGAGGTCACCGTCCATAAAGTTGTGGCTCATGCATCAATTAAAGAAATAATATCCCAGCATGCTCAGGGTCACAAAAAATGCTGGAATGCACTGAAGCATGTCACCAAGGCAAGCATGGGTGCAAGGGAGCTCAAAGTGACCATGACACCTCAACTTAATTGCTTCTCAAAAGCAGTGGCGCCATAGACGATAACCGCAAGGGACAACGGGTAAAACTTTCAGTAGCTGAGAATACGGCAGTATTGCAATACACAAGTATGGCATATTAGCCAATCAAACCTCAAAATGGAACCGTACAATTCACCAGCAACAATGCTTGGCTGGAAACTGGTCAAGCTGCAGGCCATAAATCGCTTATTACCCCTGGTAAAGTACAGCCGTGCATTCAGACAACAGACAATAGTCTACCAAGCAGTGGTAGAATTCAAGATGGTCAGTTTTGCCCCAACTAAAGGACTCTATAGGCCCTGGGTAAAGCGTCCCAAGGGTCAAGGCTTGACCTGGTTCCGTAATTTGTAGGCGCATTCTCCCATCATGGAATCAGCATGGGACATCTTTTGGATCCCAAGGCGATGGTTACTTTTTAGTACTGAGCGATTGCCTCTAGACCATGTTGCAGCATTTGTTTCCAAAAGGAAGGGATGGCTTCCCAGACCCAAAAAGACCATGGACCTCACCCAATGGTTTGAGGAAAAGTACATTGACGTTACCCATATAGTAGATGCTGGACCCAAAGTTAATTAAATGACCTTTGCCGATGTCATAACCATCTATCTATATCTATGTATCTATATCTATACACATACATACAATATCCAAAAATCGGCTGCTACATCCAAATCAGTCTGTAAAGTAATATACACGGCAGGTGCACTAGGCAGGGAATTTGTACAAAAAGCAAGGCATTGCCTGGCACTCTAGCCATTACTCAGTAACTGAATATGAATTTCTATCTTTAAAAGAAAAATCAGAGAATTAGTTACAAAAATCTGCAGAAATTTGATAAGCTGCTCCGCCAACATCAAGGCTTCTCTGTGGGAGCAGTCCTAACTCTAATATTAACTCTAAATAGAGCCCTAACTTTAGGTCAAACATCCAATTTCTTTTCAAACCAAGAGCATACCTCATGGAGATTCCCAGGTCTCCAAATGCTCCTCTGAGACCACACTCCCTCACAGCTGTGGTCTCAAAGAGACTTTAAAACACAAAATCCAAAAGGAGGCTGCTCAAATCAGTTTGTTAAAGTAATAAACACGGCAGGTGCACTGGGCAGGGAATTTGTACAAAAAGCAAGGAATTGCCTGGCACTCTAGCCATTACTCAGTAACTAAATATGAATTTCTATCTTTAAAATAAAAACCAGAGAATTAGTTACAAAAATCTGCAGAAATTTGATAAGCTAGTGATGTTGGCGGAGTTCTATGTATCTGATGTATAGAGAGTCAGGCAATAACATATATTATTATTATTATTATTATTATTATTCTATGTATCTGATATATAGAGAGAGTCAGGCAATCACATATATTATTATTCTATGTATCTGATGTATAGAGAGTCAGGCAATAACATATATTATTATTATTATTATTATTATTATTCTATGTATCTGATATATAGAGAGAGTCAGGCAATCACATATATTATTATTCTATGTATCTGATGTATAGAGAGTCAGGCAATAACATATATTATTATTATTATTATTATTATTATTCTATGTATCTGATATATAGAGAGAGTCAGGCAATCACATATATTATTATTCTATGTATCTGATGTATAGAGAGTCAGGCAATAACATATATTATTATTATTATTATTATTATTATTCTATGTATCTGATATATAGAGAGAGTCAGGCAATCACATATATTATTATTCTATGTATCTGATGTATAGAGAGTCAGGCAATAACATATATTATTATTATTATTATTATTATTATTCTATGTATCTGATATATAGAGAGAGTCAGGCAATCACATATATTATTATTCTATGTATCTGATGTATAGAGAGTCAGGCAATAACATATATTATTATTATTATTATTATTATTATTCTATGTATCTGATATATAGAGAGAGTCAGGCAATCACATATATTATTATTCTATGTATCTGATGTATAGAGAGTCAGGCAATAACATATATTATTATTATTATTATTATTATTATTCTATGTATCTGATATATAGAGAGAGTCAGGCAATCACATATATTATTATTCTATGTATCTGATGTATAGAGAGTCAGGCAATAACATATATTATTATTATTATTATTATTATTATTCTATGTATCTGATATATAGAGAGAGTCAGGCAATCACATATATTATTATTCTATGTATCTGATGTATAGAGAGTCAGGCAATAACATATATTATTATTATTATTATTATTATTATTCTATGTATCTGATATATAGAGAGAGTCAGGCAATCACATATATTATTATTCTATGTATCTGATGTATAGAGAGTCAGGCAATAACATATATTATTATTATTATTATTATTATTATTCTATGTATCTGATATATAGAGAGAGTCAGGCAATCACATATATTATTATTCTATGTATCTGATGTATAGAGAGTCAGGCAATAACATATATTATTATTATTATTATTATTATTATTCTATGTATCTGATATATAGAGAGAGTCAGGCAATCACATATATTATTATTCTATGTATCTGATGTATAGAGAGTCAGGCAATAACATATATTATTATTATTATTATTATTATTATTCTATGTATCTGATATATAGAGAGAGTCAGGCAATCACATATATTATTATTCTATGTATCTGATGTATAGAGAGTCAGGCAATAACATATATTATTATTATTATTATTATTATTATTCTATGTATCTGATATATAGAGAGAGTCAGGCAATCACATATATTATTATTCTATGTATCTGATGTATAGAGAGTCAGGCAATAACATATATTATTATTATTATTATTATTATTATTCTATGTATCTGATATATAGAGAGAGTCAGGCAATCACATATATTATTATTCTATGTATCTGATGTATAGAGAGTCAGGCAATAACATATATTATTATTATTATTATTATTATTATTCTATGTATCTGATATATAGAGAGAGTCAGGCAATCACATATATTATTATTCTATGTATCTGATGTATAGAGAGTCAGGCAATAACATATATTATTATTATTATTATTATTATTATTCTATGTATCTGATATATAGAGAGAGTCAGGCAATCACATATATTATTATTCTATGTATCTGATGTATAGAGAGTCAGGCAATAACATATATTATTATTATTATTATTATTATTATTCTATGTATCTGATATATAGAGAGAGTCAGGCAATCACATATATTATTATTCTATGTATCTGATGTATAGAGAGTCAGGCAATAACATATATTATTATTATTATTATTATTATTATTCTATGTATCTGATATATAGAGAGAGTCAGGCAATCACATATATTATTATTCTATGTATCTGATGTATAGAGAGTCAGGCAATAACATATATTATTATTATTATTATTATTATTATTCTATGTATCTGATATATAGAGAGAGTCAGGCAATCACATATATTATTATTCTATGTATCTGATGTATAGAGAGTCAGGCAATAACATATATTATTATTATTATTATTATTATTATTCTATGTATCTGATATATAGAGAGAGTCAGGCAATCACATATATTATTATTCTATGTATCTGATGTATAGAGAGTCAGGCAATAACATATATTATTATTATTATTATTATTATTATTCTATGTATCTGATATATAGAGAGAGTCAGGCAATCACATATATTATTATTCTATGTATCTGATGTATAGAGAGTCAGGCAATAACATATATTATTATTATTATTATTATTATTATTCTATGTATCTGATATATAGAGAGAGTCAGGCAATCACATATATTATTATTCTATGTATCTGATGTATAGAGAGTCAGGCAATCACATATATTATTATTATTATTATTATTATTATTCTATGTATCTGATGTATAGAGAGTCAGGCAATAACATATATTATTATTATTATTATTATTATTATTATTATTCTATGTATCTGATATATAGAGAGAGTCAGGCAATCACATATATTATTATTCTATGTATCTGATGTATAGAGAGTCAGGCAATCACATATATTATTATTATTATTATTCTATGTCTCTGATATATAGAGAGAGCCATGCTGCATGTAGCACAGGGCAGGGGGTGTATCAGTGTCACGGCAGTGTATGGCAGCTCAGTGCAGCCTCTGTCACACACGCAGGGTCCGGCCTCACCTGTGCTGCGCCTCCTGTCTCCTGTCCTGTCCTGTCTCCGGGCCGGTCCCCGCTGCACCTCGCACTGACTGAGCCTCGTCCTCCAGCTGCTCCAGCTCCCAGCTCTCTTCCTCTCGCGAGATCAGCGCACCTGTCCCGACCAGCCCCTCCCACTGCCACACCCCCCGCCGCCCGGCATCACGGCCGCCGCATCCTCGCAGAATCCCATCACAGCACTAGAGGAATAACACGCTACACACACGTGTCTCCTCCAGGCGGCCTCCATTTTCCTGTAGATCAGATTGGTGAGGATGACAATTTCTCCCCCAGCATTACAGAAGAAGTGCTTTATTATTGATATGTTCTACAGTACATCAGAAAACCAATAAGTAGGAATTAGAAGGAAATGTATATCCAGACAGTGTTTATTTCTATTGCCCCTATTGGGTGCATTTATAATGCTTATTTGTATTGCCCCAATGAGGAACTCTGTTTATAACTATTGCCCCCATGTGGTGCTTTTCTACTCTGTTTTATTTTTATTATCCCTATAAGATGCATGTTTATTTTTATTGCTTCTGTGGGGTACACTGATACTGTTTATTGGGGTGTGGATCGCTTTTGAGAACGGTACATTTATGACAGGGTCGTTTTCTCATCGTTGCCAACTCTCCCTGAATATCAGGGAGACTCCCTGAAGAATGGGTGATCTCCCTGACTCCCTAGCTCCACCCATAGGTGTATCTAGCACTACCAGAAAAACTATTGTATAATAAAAATGTCAGTATTTATTGATTATTAAATTGTCAGTGAATACTTTCATTATAGAAAAGCTAAAAGTGCTGCTGTAGCTGATTAACAAGATTCCTTCATTACATCTTGGCCTCCATTAAATTGGTCATCTCCATAGACCTTAATGGATGAAATTTAAATCAGGGAGATTACCAAACACTTCAGGGAGTCAGGGAGATCACCCAATCTTCAGGGAGTCTCCCTGATATTCAGGGAGAGTTGGCAACTATGTGTTACCCTGAACAGACACAACTCCAGTTCTACCTTGTAGCATCTCCCTGATATTCATTTGCAAAAGTAGCCAACCACATGGTTGCCTACTTTCGAGAGAAAGTAGGAATACAGAGGCAGAAATGGATAGCGGAGGAGCAGGAACCGGGAAGAGACAACGTCAGAATGGACTGAAGTGTAACAAACAAACACTGAATGCAGACAGAGGACAGGGGGGAAAACAAGGACAGACAAGACAAACAAGGACGCACTAGGGAACTCACTCGCACTATCAAACAGCGGGACCCCCCGAGGGGAACAAGTACAAGCACGCAGGGAATAGAGGGGTTCAAACACAATGGATAATACACCAAGGAGCAAGAGAGAGAAAGAGAGGGGGCTGGAGAACAAACTGGAGAATAGCAAGGTACTAGGCAGGAATGGATTGGGGCACTCAGAGAGAGGCAAAGAGAGAATGAGAGAGAGCAGGGGGTAGCACAAGGAAACTAGGTACAGAGAACTGGCACTAGGGGCTGTCTAGAAGAGGATCTATAACCAGCCGGTGGCTATTTAAAGGGAGGGCTGGCCAATCAGGGCTGGAGGATTGGACGAGCTCCCTGCAGGGCAATCAGCCGGGAAACCGCACAGCTGAGCCCCCCAGAGGACGCAAACTGGGGAAACAGCCAGGACACGTGAGCCACTGCCGCCAATGAAAGCATGGATCCCGGTTGCTAGGAGAGCGCCGGGATCACACGCTGTGAGCCGCCGTGAGAGCGCGGAAGCTCGTAACATATATATATATAATTTTCCCACAGTCGTTAAGTAAGTTTCTTGCTTAATATAATGTCTTTAAACAATGTTACAAGTAAATGCCATTTTTGAATCAACAACAGCAAACATGACACCTGTGTGTAAGACCTGTGAGAAAGCAGATGGTAAACACGCGGAGAGTAAATGCGGGCACCATTGTACTGAAGCCAGGATGTCAGACGGCAAACACTCAGCAGTGATAATCGTCGTGCTGTTTACTTTGGGCGTAGCAAACGGACAGCTTAAAGTTCAAAGGATTAAAACAATTTCTCCCTGAAGGAATTAAAGAGTAGAACCAGTTTTGGCAGAAAATATTTACAGTCTGTGTAGTTTGAACTAGTAAAATCCAAAATAAATATTTTACTAAAAATCTGAAACAATTTCTGCTCCACGGAACGTCCTGGATAAACGTTTGTGGATAAACTGTAAGATTGCCGAATTGCCGAAGCAGGGGGTGATCCAGAGTGTGAGCATAAGTGCCAAACAAGTGTAGGCCGGGGCACCACTGTTGTCAGTCTCCGGTTAGAAAGTTCCTCGGATGTCCCTATTTCGAATACTCCCCAGTTTAGAATTTTTTTTTTAGAATGGGTGAGTGGCATAGTCACCCATTCTGATTCGGAAATGCCGCCACCGATATCCCGCCGCTACTGCCAGACCGCAGGGAAAAGTGAGTAACCTCTCCAGGGTGCGGGGAAGGGAGGGTTAGGGTCAGGCTGTAGGGAAGGGAGAGTTAGGGTTAGGCTGCAGGGAAGGGAGGGTTAGGGTCAGGCTGCACGGGAGGGAGAGTTAGGGTTAG
>WWET01002238.1:220723-232794 GCA_011038615.1 Limnodynastes dumerilii
TGGTCACAACCCTTGATGTATTTGAAAGTTGCTATCATGTCCCCCCTCTCCCTTCTCTGCTCCAAGCTATACATGTTTAGTTCCTCTAGCCTTTCTTGGTATGATTTGTTATAAAGGCCATGGACCATTTTAGTTGCTCTTCTTTGCACAGTCTCTAATGTATTTATGTCTTTCTGGAGATATGGCCTCCAGAACTGAACACAGTATTCTAGGTGAGTGTACCAATGATTTATAAATGGGCATCACTACTTCTCTCTTTCTGCTACTAATTCCTCTCCCTTTGCAACCAAGCATCTGACTTGCCTTTCTCATTGCTTTGCTACATTGATTGGCTACCTTTAAGTCACATGAAATAATGACTCCTAGATCCCTTTCCTCCTCGGTAGATTCTAATGTAAGGTAATGCCATTAAAGAAATATTGAGCCTTTGGGTTTTTGTGCCCCAAGTGCATGATTTTGCATTTTTTGGCATTAAACTGGAGTTTCCGCACTCTTGACCATTCCTCCAGTCTACCTAGATCATCCCTCATTTTCTGTACCCCTCCTGGCGTGTCTACCCGGTTACATATCTTGGTGTCATCTGCAAAAAGGCATATTTTCCCCTCAATACCACAGGCAATATCACCTATAAAGATATTAAATAGCACTGGTCCAAGTACAGAACCCTGGGGTACTCCACTGGTTACCTTACCATCCCCAGAAGAGATTCCATTTACTACAACCCTTTGTTGTCTGTATGTATCTGTATGTATCTATAACACATGTTCTATATGTATCTATATTTATATATAAGACATGTGCTATATGTATCTATAAGACATGTTCTATATGTATCTATATGTATATATAACATATGTTCATGTCCACATACAATCCCCCCGTGGGAAGCAGCATTTGCATAGCTCACAACATTTAGAATCTCAAAAGCAGGACAGAATAAACCCCGCCCATAAATACGCATCATTTCACAACTCCGCCTCTGCCCAGCGCAGGACAAATCAGCGAATTGCTAACAGACACAGAGGAGAGAGAGCATTTATATGAAGAGAATAACTGTTTTGTCTGTATTTTTGCTCTCTCTCCTTCCTAAATAGACCCCAATGTCTGCATCCACTGCAAACATCGAGACAACCCCCCGAGACGCCACAATCGCCAAAAACACTGTATATAAAAGGAGAAAGATTCCAGCCTCACATGGTCCTGATACTTCTATATTAGGCCGTAGACCGAGCCCAGACGCTTCCCGGAACGGCTTTATCTCCATTCTGGAAAATGTCACCTTATCAGTATGTCCGCGACCCTCCAGACTCAGGGCTGTTTTAGGACAGAGCGTTATATTTAATCTACTTAGATATAAACTCCCGCGGCTGAGTTAGTCATGTCTGTATAGGGCTGAGCCGCAGACAGTCAATGCCATACAGATGGTGGATAATATGAATATGATTAAGGAGCAATAAAGAGCTTTATTATATTATTTTATATTATAAAGCTCTTTATTCCTTATTAACTGAGCTAAAATTATCCCCCATAATGAGGGTCTTCTACTTGTCCCCTCTGGACCGGATCCTCACATTAGGGGGTGTGGGTCTGCGCTACGAATTTCTCTTTTTTTGAAAGGGCCGTTTCATACCTCTGAATTATGAACATTCTCCTAAATCTATTGCTTCTACCGCAAGGAGAATCAATCAATTATCCCCAAAGCGAAGACTGCACGGAGAATGGTATTTCTTCTACCCTAACCCTTTTCCTAATTCTTACCCTAACACTAACCCTCCATTCCCGCACCCTGACCCTAAGACTCCCCTCCCCGCAGCCTGACCCTAAGACTCCCCTCCCCACAGCCTGACCCTAAGACTCCCCTCCCTACGCGCCTATTAAGGCCCCCCCTCCCCGCAGCCTGACCATCGCACTGTCCCTAGCACTCCCCTCCAGCAATGCAGTGATTGTAGTGTTTGGCGGTGCAGCGGTGGTTTCAGAATGAACGGGAAAGCATGCCAAATGACAGGCTTACCCATTCATTCTTAAAAATTTCGTAATAATAGTGTTTTCAAAATATTTTCGGATGCCTGTATTTCTAAAACACTATTTTCAGGCTGCAGACTATAACCCTACATTAGGTTACTACCGCAGGCGTCTTGCATAATGCTAACTGTAAGATTTGCGCACCTTATGTTATGCTGCAGGTCTCTTGGGGAACAAAATACAATTCCAGACAATAGGATATCCAGATGATATTCACCCCCCCCACCCCACCCCCGCTCGCCAAAACACTGCACGGTGGGTGGGGAGACCATTAAAATTTTACAGTATGGACTGGCATAAAGACTGTGCGGACCAGTGGTCACAGACCTCTCATCTACATGGGGACTTAAAGTTGGTCTATTGCAGTGTAATTGCTGCACTGTGGCTTCCAGCAGGTGACATTATGACATCATCCCCTTTCCCAGCAGCATACAGCCCCCAACAAAGACATTGCCTGGTCCAGCACTGCAGAATGTTATTGGCGGATCAGGCACTGCCAGAATCCATGGCTACTCTGTATAGAAAAAAAACAACAAAAAGAAACCGGGAGTCTGGACAAGCACCAATCTCTGCCCTTTCCCCTCCCGCAAAGACATTGTCCAGCACTGCAGAATGTTATTGGCGGATCAGGCACTGCCAGAATCCATGGCTACTCTGTATAGAAAAAAAACAACAAAACAAAAAGAATCTATCATATCTCCCTCTCTCTCCAGTACCTGGTTATTTCCCATCTATCATATCTCCCTCTCTCTCCAGTACCTGGTTATTTCCCATCTATCATATCTCCCTCTCTCTCCAGTACCTGGTTATTTCCCATCTATCATATCTCCCTCTCTCTCCAGTACCTGGTTATTTCCCATCTATCATATCTCCCTCTCTCTCCAGTACCTGGTTATTTCCCATCTATCATATCTCCCTCTCTCTCCAGTACCTGGTTATTTCCCATCTATCATATCCCCCTCTCTCTCCAGTACCTGGTTATTTCCCATCTATCATATCTCCCTCTCTCTCCAGTACCTGGTTATTTCCCATCTATCATATCTCCCTCTCTCTCCAGTACCTGGTTATTTCCCATCTATCATATCTCCCTCTCTCTCCAGTACCTGGTTATTTCCCATCTATCATATCTCCCTCTCTCTCCAGTACCTGGTTATTTCCCATCTATCATATCTCCCTCTCTCTCCAGTACCTGGTTATTTCCCATCTATCATATCTCCCTCTCTCTCCAGTACCTGGTTATTTCCCATCTATCATATCCCCCTCTCTCTCCAGTACCTGGTTATTTCCCATCTATCATATCTCCCTCTCTCTCCAGTACCTGGTTATTTCCCATCTATCATATCTCCCTCTCTCTCCAGTACCTGGTTATTTCCCATCTATCATATCTCCCTCTCTCTCCAGTACCTGGTTATTTCCCATCTATCATATCTCCCTCTCTCTCCAGTACCTGGTTATTTCCCATCTATCATATCTCCCTCTCTCTCCAGTACCTGGTTATTTCCCATCTATCATATCTCCCTCTCTCTCCAGTACCTGGTTATTTCCCATCTATCATATCCCCCTCTCTCTCCAGTACCTGGTTATTTCCCATCTATCATATCTCCCTCTCTCTCCAGTACCTGGTTATTTCCCATCTATCATATCTCCCTCTCTCTCCAGTACCTGGTTATTTCCCATCTATCATATCTCCCTCTCTCTCCAGTACCTGGTTATTTCCCATCTATCATATCTCCCTCTCTCTCCAGTACCTGGTTATTTCCCATCTATCATATCTCCCTCTCTCTCCAGTACCTGGTTATTTCCCATCTATCATATCTCCCTCTCTCTCCAGTACCTGGTTATTTCCCATCTATCATATCCCCCTCTCTCTCCAGTACCTGGTTATTTCCCATCTATCATATCTCCCTCTCTCTCCAGTACCTGGTTATTTCCCATCTATCATATCTCCCTCTCTCTCCAGTACCTGGTTATTTCCCATCTATCATATCTCCCTCTCTCTCCAGTACCTGGTTATTTCCCATCTATCATATCTCCCTCTCTCTCCAGTACCTGGTTATTTCCCATCTATCATATCTCCCTCTCTCTCCAGTACCTGGTTATTTCCCATCTATCATATCTCCCTCTCTCTCCAGTACCTGGTTATTTCCCATCTATCATATCCCCCTCTCTCTCCAGTACCTGGTTATTTCCCATCTATCATATCTCCCTCTCTCTCCAGTACCTGGTTATTTCCCATCTATCATATCTCCCTCTCTCTCCAGTACCTGGTTATTTCCCATCTATCATATCTCCCTCTCTCTCCAGTACCTGGTTATTTCCCATCTATCATATCTCCCTCTCTCTCCAGTACCTGGTTATTTCCCATCTATCATATCTCCCTCTCTCTCCAGTACCTGGTTATTTCCCATCTATCATATCTCCCTCTCTCTCCAGTACCTGGTTATTTCCCATCTATCATATCCCCCTCTCTCTCCAGTACCTGGTTATTTCCCATCTATCATATCTCCCTCTCTCTCCAGTACCTGGTTATTTCCCATCTATCATATCTCCCTCTCTCTCCAGTACCTGGTTATTTCCCATCTATCATATCTCCCTCTCTCTCCAGTACCTGGTTATTTCCCATCTATCATATCTCCCTCTCTCTCCAGTACCTGGTTATTTCCCATCTATCATATCTCCCTCTCTCTCCAGTACCTGGTTATTTCCCATCTATCATATCTCCCTCTCTCTCCAGTACCTGGTTATTTCCCATCTATCATATCCCCCTCTCTCTCCAGTACCTGGTTATTTCCCATCTATCATATCTCCCTCTCTCTCCAGTACCTGGTTATTTCCCATCTATCATATCTCCCTCTCTCTCCAGTACCTGGTTATTTCCCATCTATCATATCTCCCTCTCTCTCCAGTACCTGGTTATTTCCCATCTATCATATCCCCTCTCTCTCCAGTACCTGGTTATTTCCCATCTATCATATCCCCTCTCTCTCCAGTACCTGGTTATTTCCCATCTATCATATCCCCTCTCTCTCCAGTACCTGGTTATATCCCTTCTATCATATCCCCCTCTCTCTCCAGTACCTGGTTATATCCTTCTATCATATCCCCCTCTCCCTCCTGTACCTGGTTATTTCCCATCTATCATATCCCCTCTCTCTCCAGTACCTGGTTATTTCCCATCTATCATATCCCCCTCTCTCTCCAGTACCTGGTTATTTCCCATCTATCATATCTCCCTCTCTCTCCAGTACCTGGTTATTTCCCCATCTATCATATCCCCCTCTCTCTCTCCAGTACCTGGTTATTTCCCATCTATCATATCCCCCTCTCCCTCCTGTACCTGGTTATATCCCTTCTATCATATCCCCCTCTCTCTCCAGTACCTGGTTATTTTCCATCTATCATATCCCCCTCTCCCTCCTGTACCTGGTTATATCCCTTCTATCCTATCCCCCTCTCTCTCCAGTACCTGGTTATTTCCCATCTATCATACTCCCACTGCCTCCTGTACATGGCTACACTCCTATCGGACCCCATCTTGTACCTTCTTATATCCCTTCCATCCCACCTGTAATGCAGCCGTAGACTCCTCGCTGGGCAGCGATTCAATCAGAACATCTATATCCTTTGCTGTGCGGGCGATTAGAGCAGCAAACAGCTGGGCATACTCTGAGAAAATGAGTCAAACAGTCAACGTAAGACAGGATTTACGAAAATCATTGTCTACTATGAGCCTAGGAAGCTGCTATTCCATTTAAGAGTGAAATGAAATGTGTTATAAATATTATGAAGTGGGATTATCACAGTCAGATGAGTCAATCTGGGAGAAGAGGTATAAATACATCTTGGGGAGAGTGACTTAATACTGTCTCTGGTGTGTACCTTCTGTGGGATTTGATGGCTGGTCCTTGTTTATGGTGGTCTGGATGGTGTTGAAGGAGGCAGGAGGGGCACATTGCTGAAGTACACCGATGGCATTGCAAAACTGATCTGCCAGCTTGACATAGGAAAGAAAACAAGACAAATCAAAGGAGAGAAATCAAATCAATTTTCAGGGTCCATACAGAAGAGGACCCAAAGGGCAGGGCAAGTATAGGGGGGCGCCTAAGGTGTGCACTGAGGGAGAAATCAAAGATGCAGGGATGGCATTGGTGTGCGTGAGGCCCAGGCCATAAGTACAGAGGGAAAACCAGGGCACGTATACAAGTAGGAGCCAGGTGCATACATGGGGGGGGGAGGGGTAGCTCATCAGGGGTACATTGTGGCTGGTGTGAAGGGGGGGGTGGTATTACCAGGGTGGGCTGGCCCTTGTAGTGTGGGGGAGGGATATGGGTGTATATTATAAGGGACAGATGAGTGCAGAGCGTGTATAAATCAGGCACATTATACAGTATAGAGGGGCTGGGTGTCACATACATCAGGGAGAGGGGTGCCAGGCACGATATAAAGTGAAAGCTGTCAGGACATAACATGAGCAGCACCGTGCCCCGGCCCCTCCAGCACACAGGCGGCACACCGCGCCACTCACCGAGTTCAGCGCATCCTGGAGCTGCGTCAGGCGATCCGCCATCGTAGAGTCTGGCAAAACCAAACCGCGCCCACAACTACAGCGCGCTCTCCTATTGGCTCGCCGACTGCCTTGAACGTTCTTTTGTCTTTTTTCTTTGTACAACTTTATTAGCATCCCAAACAGACACAAAGGTCTTCCTGTGACAGCTGAGGATATCTCTGTTTGTACTGCACATGGATGTTTCAAATTCTGCCACTCTGCTCCAACCTCCTCCTTGTCCCAGCCACTCCCTGTGGGGCTCTTGCAACAAGCTCAGTGCAGGCAACCAAATCAGACCCTCCAACATGACCCCTTCCACCATTAACCCAATACTCCTAATCTTCCAACTGACACTCAACTGAATTTAATGAATTGACACATGTTTGAAAAACAGGGTTCTCTTCAACAAAGGTGGTTACCATAGTAACTGATTGTTGGAAGCTCAGGAACAGAGTACCTAGTGGATTGTGTCATTTTGGAGGATCTGCTAAACCAGTGTGCATCCGCATCCTTACTGATTGATTGATTCCTACACTGAAACATATAGATATTACTATTACCATAGTGGTATACTCCAGGGGTGTCACAACTATAGGAGCCACATACTAAGGTCCCTAACACATACATACATACATTAGGGTTTATTTAGTCAGCAGCCACTTAACCTACCGGTATGTTTTTGCCTCATCTAATACTATATCTACTGACTTCTCAATACAATAAAAAGAGAGTTATAGTGACCACAATACAATACAGAGAACATCCTAGCACCCAAAACCCAACTGAGAGACTTTATGTATTTATATTTTTTTGCAGGTTTTTCCATCTTAATTAAAGGTTTGTTTTGCTCTTTGTATGTCCATATAGTTATTCTGCCCCGTTTGTTTCCATCCATTAATTCTGCCCCTTTCTTGTGTACCCACTCCGTGTCCATTCATTGTTTCTTTCCCTTCTTGTGTCCCCGTGTAGCCTTTCTGTCCCTCCTTATGTCCATACATTGTTTCTGCCCCCCTCATTGTGTGCCCATGTAGCATTTCTGCCACCTCCTTATGTCCATCTATTGTTTCTGCCCCCCTTTTGTGTCCATCCATTGTTTCTGCCCCTCTTTTTGTGCCCGTGTAGCCTTTCTACCCCCTCCTTATGTCCATTTATTGCTTCTGCCCCTCTGTTTATCCATCCATTGTTTCTGTCCCCTCTTGTACCCATACATTGTTTTTGTCCCCTCTTTGTGTGCCCATCTGGTGTTTCTGTCCCCTCCTTGTAGCTATCCATTGTCCCCCCCTCTTCAGTATTCACCATAATGTGCCTCCATCCGACCCCCAGTATTCCCCATTATGTGCCTCCATCCGACCCCCAGTATTCCCCATTACGTGCCTCCAGCCGACCCCCAGTATTCCCCATTATGTGCCTCCATCCGACCCCCAGTATTTGCAATAATGTCCCTTCAGCCTCTCCCCTTTTCCTTACCTTCCCTTCCTCCTCTGCGGCGCGCTTTCGCAATCTACGTATAGAAATGGTACGTAGATAGTGTAAATAAGCTACTACACATGCGTAGACGAAAACTATGTAACTGTGAATCCGGACATATAACTATTCCCCTGACCACTTACTATGGGTTACTAGACTGGATAGCAAACACAGTACTGTGTGCATTCATTTTTAATACACAGATTGGTCAGGTGGGTTCCCTGTCCAATATACATGTCACCAAGACGTTGCTTTGGTATCGCATAATAATGTTAATCAGTCAGTATGATAGGGTGAAGCTGTCAGTGATTTCCCAAGACCCTCGCAGTTTCGTTATTGTGACAGTTTCCCTATTTCTCATATTATAACATCACTCGGCATAGAACACTTGGCCAGAGGATGTGGTGATTACCCTCAAAGCAACTGCTTAATGAGCCAACGCTAAGTATTTTATTACCACAACATGAAAATTACACGCAGCATAAAGCACACAGAGGCTCTGATCCAGACCTACGCTCGGGTGCGTTTTTACGAGCGGCGTAAGCGTAAACACGGGCATTTGTTCTTGCTGCGCATGCGCTGGGCGGATGTTACGCTCATGTTACACTCCGAAATCCTGAGCGTATGGGCCTTGATCGTAACAACTTCGTAAATACGGTTGAGGGGGCGTGCCTGCCATACGAAATTCATAAATATGCACCGATGGCGGGGGGGAGGGCATTTAAATCGTACAGTATGGGCATGCTAAGCGTCGTAACTACGCATTGAGCTTACAGACGCCCGCGGTTACGATCAGAAAAGTTGGGGTAAGGTTTCCTGGGCGCAAGATGGCAAAACTAAGTACAACCAAGGGGAGTGCCGAGGGGGGTGCACCGGAGGTACACCGGCGTAAATACGCTACACACATGAGCGTTTCCTGAGCATAGGTCTGGATCAGGCCCAGAGTTTATCATTTTGTAATGTGAACAATGAAATACCTCAAACCCAAATCTTCAAATATAGAAAGTATTACATGTAAGTTCACACATACTGCAGCATCAGACATACATATATCCAATGCAGTGTTATATCATCTATGTACACATCCTGCAGTGTTATATATATATATACCCCTTCTGCAGTGTTATATGATGTATGTACACACCCAGCAGTGTTATATGATGTATGAACACACCCTGCAGTGTCATATATATATATATATATATATATATATACCCTTTCTGCAGTGTTATATGATGTATGTACACACTCCACAGTATTATATGACGTACGTACACACCCTGCAGTGTTATATGTTGTATGTACACACCCTGCAGTGTTATATGATGTATGTACACACCCTGCCGTATTATATGATGTATGTACACACCCTGTAGTGTTATATGATGAATGTCCACACCCTGCAGTGTTATATCATCTATGTACACATCCTGCAGTGTTATATATATATATACCCCTTCTGCAGTGTTATATGATGTATGTACACACCCTGTAGTGTTATATGATGAATGTCCACACCCTGCAGTGTTATATCATCTATGTACACATCCTGCAGTGTTATATATATATATATATATATATATACTCTTTCTGCAGTGTTATATGATGTATGTACACACCCTGCCGTATTATATGATGTATGTACACACCCTGTAGTGTTATATGATGAATGTCCACACCCTGCAGTGTTATATCATCTATGTACACATCCTGCAGTGTTATATATATATATATATATATATATATATACCTCTTCTGCAGTGATAATGTACACACCCTACAGTGTTATATGTTGTATGTACACACCCTACAGTGTTATATGTTGTATGTACACACCCTACAGTGTTATATGTTGTATGTACACACCCTACAGTGTTATATGTTGTATGTACACACCCTACAGTGTTATATGTTGTATGTACACACCCTGCAGTGTTATATGTTGTATGTACACACCCTGCAGTGTTATATGTTGTATGTACACACCCTGCTGTGTTATATGTTGTATGTACACACCCTGCAGTGTTATATGTTGTATGTACACACCCTGCAGTGTTATATGTTGTATGTACACACCCTGCAGTGTTATATGATGAATGTCCACACCCTGCAGTGCTATATGATGTATGTACACACCCTGCAGTGTTATATGATGTATGTACACACCCTGCAGTGTTATATGTTGTATGGACTTACTCGGCAATGTTATATAAAGTATGTACTCCCTGCAGTGTTATATGATGTACGTATACACTCCGCAGTGTTATATGATGTATGTACACACCCTACAGTGTTATATGATGTATGTACACAACCTTCAGTGTTATATAATGTATGTACACACTCTGCAATGTTAAATTATGTACGTATACACTCCTCAGTGTTAAGTGTTCTTTTTACACACCCTACAGTGTTATATGGGGTATGTATACACCCTGCAGTGTTTATATAATGTATGTACAACCTGCAGTGTTATATGTTGTATGTACACACCCTACAGTGTTATATGTTGTATGTACACACCCTACAGTGTTATATGGGGTATGTAGACACCCTGCAGCTTTATATGTTGTATGTAAACACCCTACAGTGTTATATGTTGTATGTACACACTCTGCAATGTTATATGATGTACGTATACACTCTGCAGTGTTATATGTTGTATGTACACACCCTACAGTGTTATATGATGTATGTACACACCCTACAGTGTTATATGATGTATGTACACACTCTGCAATGTTATATGATGTATGTACACACCCTGCAGTGTTATATATTGTATGAACACACCCTTCAGTGTTATATGATATATGTACACACCCTACAGTGTTATATGTTGTATGTACACCCTCTGGAATGTTATATGATGTACGTATACACTCCGCAGTGTTAAGTGTTCTATGTACACACCCTACAGTGTTATATGGGGTATATCTGCAGTTAATGTGCACATTACCTAGCTAATCACCCTAGTTAATCTGCACATTACCTAGATAATCTGCAGAATAACTGATTTCTGCACTTAAGCTGTAACATGTATACACCCAGCAGTGTTATATGATGTATGTAAACCCTGCAGTGTTATATGATGTATGTACACACCCTGCAGTGTTATATGATGTATGTAAACCCTGCAGTGTTATATGTTGTAGGTACACACCCTACATTTTTATAAGATTAATGTACACACATTGCAGTGTTACATGTTGTATGTACACACCCTGCAGTGTTATATGATGAATGTACACACCCTGCAGTGTTATATGATTTATGTACACACTCTGCAGTTATATGATTTATGTACACACCCTGCAGTGTTATATGATGTATGTACACACCCTGCAATGTTATATGATGTATTTACACACCCTGCAGTGTTATATGATGTATCTACACACTCTGTAATGTTATATGATGTATTTACACCCTGCAGTGTTATATAAAGTATGTACTCCCTGCAGTGTTATATGATGCATGTACACACCCTGCAGTGTTATATGATGCATGTACACACCCTGCAGTGTTATATGATGTATGTACACACCCTGCAGTGTTATATAAAGTATGTACTCCCTGCAGTGTTATATGATGTATGTACGCACCCTGCAGTGTTATATGATGTATGTACAGTATTGTATGTTGTACACAGTTGAGCAGGTCATGCATGTAAACAATGTCACATGCTCTCCCGTGGCCGGAAGTGGGGTGTGCACCGCGTTATGTGTCCGGTGGGGGCCGGAAGAGGGGCGTGTTTGGGGCGGGATAGTGGCCGGGCTCCGGGGCATGTGAGGCGGTGTGAATGTTCGGAGACAGAGCAGACATGAGCGGGGTCTGGAGAGTCATCATCCCCCTGATTCTGGGGGCCGGCGCCGCCGCGGGTGAGTCCTGTGTCCACCCCCCACCCATTATACACCCGCTTGTGAGTCCTGTGTCCCTCCTCTCCCCATTATACACACCCGCTGGTGATTCCTGTGTCCCCCCTCTCCCCATTATACACCCGCTGGTGAGTCCTTTGGCCCCCTCCCCCCCATAC
>WWET01002238.1:236119-250191 GCA_011038615.1 Limnodynastes dumerilii
TATTTAAGAGTCTTTATTTGCCAGCCTCCTATATACAATCTCCGTTTCAAAATCTCTCCAGTCACATAGGTAGTTAGCATGTCATGAAGGCAGAGGTGAAAAAGTTAAAGGAGAATTTCACAGTACACTGAGCACTGAGGGGTTTTCTGAAGCCTCTCTGCTCATTGTACTAAGCGACTGTGGTTGTCATGGTAACCTTGGACACTATTCATGGTTGTTAGTCGTTGAGTCAATTAAAAACATTGGTCCGGATTCACAGTTACGTAGTTTTCGTCTTACGTGCGTTGTTTTAAGAATTGAGCTACTACGCATGCATGTGTACTAGCTTAATTAAACTACGTACAGAAATGGAACGTAGCTAGCGTGTGTCTCTGCTGCTGGAAGAATTCCTGGCAGAGCTTGCCTTTAGTTTCGTGGTTACTTCTGACATGACTTTCGTGTGGTTGGTGTCAGAGCTATTTACTGTATATGGTTCTTCTGTAGCAGAATGTCTTGTTATAATACCTTATCAGATTACCAGAGACCAGAACACCTCCACAGCGTATGTCAGGCTGTGGCTTTCCCCCTGTCCCCGTGCATGTCTGTTGTCTCGTTTAGTGACAGCAATTTACTTCCTCTTCATCAAAAGCTCTTTTCAGGGCGATTGAAACCTATTTCACCGATTTGTGAGCAATACATAATCCTGGGCATGTCCACATAATGTCCTTTATTTACTCTCGTGATCATCGGGTCTGCGAATGACAGGAAACGGCGGACGCCTGTTAGTGTTTTCTACTGATCAGCGCAAGGCGGCTTTGTGACCGATGAAATCATCGAAACAGGGAATTGAAAATAAGTTGAGTCTAAGATGTAGGATATCCTTATATTTATCCCTGGCATGTTAAAGTTATACTGTTATCCTCTACCACCTCAGAGGGGAGGTTATTCCACTTATCAACCACCCTTTCAGTGAAATAACGTATCTGCACTTTTCCTATTAACCTCCCGCCCTCCAGTGTTTACACGTCCTCATGTTCTATTACCCCTCTTCATTAATATAGACCCTCCTGTACCTGGTTACACCTCTTGATATATGTGAAAGCTGCAATCCTATCCCCCCCTGTCTCTTCTCTGCCAAAAAACACATTCAAGAGGATGAGCACCATATAGCGAGGTATTTAACCAAAACTCTGAATCAGCCCCTTTCTCTCTACAGGACTTTTGGACGTGTCGATGGGGAGATTCACGGAGGTGAAACTGGATCGCTCTTCTCCCACCGAATTTGTTTTGCAAAACATTCCTCCAAACGTCTCGCTTATCCTGTTCCAGGTCCACAGTCAGTACCTAAATGTGACCCTCTCCTTTAGCAAGGTACGTCCCCAAACCATGTAACGTATTATAAAGAAAGCTGCAAATTAATTTTTTGTATGGTAATAATAAAAAAAATGTGCAAAAAAAAAAATACATCCACAATGAACAAAAATCAAAAGGGTGGAAGAATTACTATAATGTTTGAAAAGAAAAACTGGAGTTCTTGCTCACATCAACCAGATTCTCGCTTAAAATGTTTCTTGTGCTAGATAAGTAATATTTTGAATTTGGTTGCTACGAGCAACGCTTCCACATTTCCTTTTAAGAAGTTTTTGTACATTTACCCCAGGGAGGTATATTCAATTGAAAATAATGGAAGGTAGCAAGTGGACGGGCAAGTATAATAAAGTTAAAGATTCTTCCTCTTCGCTGTAATCTGCCACTGAATATTTAAGAGTAAAAATAAAAATCATATAAACTTTTTAGTCAATCGGCTTAACGCGTCTCTTTATCTCCTCTGTATGTCCTGTCTGTAAGTGTCCCAGTATAAGATGCAACCACAGACCAGTTATCTCTCTCTCATATCTGCACAAACCGGGTCTCTGTATTTCACTTGGAAATAAAATAGTTTCGTTTTTAGCGGATTGCGAGCTGTGAAACGTTAGAGAATGAGGTGATTGTAGCATTGGGACCCGGTCTCTGTGGTTAGGTGGTGGAAAGGTGAGTAACTGTCGCCTTAACACTTACACTCAGTGTTAGGAGCTCAGCAAATATAATCCCGGGTATATCGTGATACAAGGGCTCGCAATGAGTTTGTTAATGCAGGGGTCTATACGCAGTAGACGCGTTCACCCTTCTATCATATATCAATCAGTCGTATATCGCTACATACATTTTATAATTGCATCTCTCCCTTATTAGATTATTGTTTTGCCAAAGTGCAGATTTTCTCTTTCTAACTGCTAAAGACTTTATATTACACCAGATCTGTCTAGCTCGCATCTGTATGCCTGTCTGCCTGTCTAGCTCGCGTCTGTCTGTCTTCCTGCCTGTCTAGCTCGCGTCTGCCTGTCTAGCTCGCGTCTGCCTGTCTAGCTCGCGTCTGCCTGTCTAGCTCGCGTCTGCCTGTCTAGCTCGCGTCTGCCTGTCTAGCTCGCGTCTGCCTGTCTAGCTCGCGTCTGCCTGTCTGTCTCGCGTCTGTCTGATGATGTGTGATTTATTAGAGGGAGGCTCTGGTAGTTGCCTGCGTTTATTTTGACTTGCGGGTACTCTAATAACCAATCAGTGGTGTCCTCTGTTGCCCGTGTGTTTTGCAGAACGTAGCTGTACGTTTGCTTATAGCAGAGTATTTCTACACGATGCCAATGTATGAGTAATGTGTAAATTCCCAGCAAACCTGTCTTCAGTATAAACCGGACGTCGTGGATCCTCTAGAAAAACCCTCATTGTTTCCATAACAAATGTCACGTTTGTTACCTGAGGGAATTTCCTGAACATATTGGTGTATTTACTGTGTACACAAGGAATCCATTGTGCTGGCAGGGTGTCAGAGCGAGGACGCCCTTTCCCAAAACCAGTTCTTTGCATCCCACCGAGGATAAGTAATCGAAGATCCCGAAGACGAATGTGCAGCAGCGACAGGTGCTCACACCCCAACCCTTATCCTAACCCTTACCCTAACTCTCCCCTTCCATTACCTTAGCATTGTGCTGGTGTCAGAGCGAGGACGCCCTTTCCCAAAACCAGTTCTTTGCATCCCACCGAGGATAAGTAATCGAAGATCCCGAAGACGAATGTGCAGCAGCGACAGGTGCTCACACCCCACCCCTGATGTGTTATATAGTGGAGGGAGCAGGGTCACAGCAGCACAGAGTATGTCAGGAGATGAGTGATGTGTTATATAGTGGAGGGAGCAGGGTCACAGCAGCACAGAGTATGTCAGGAGATGAGTGATGTGTTATATAGTGGAGGGAGCAGGGTCACAGCAGCACAGAGTATGTCAGGAGATGAGTGATGTGTTATATAGTGGAGGGAGCAGGGTCACAGCAGCACAGAGTATGTCAGGAGATGAGTGATGTGTTATATAGTGGAGGGAGCAGGGTCACAGCAGCACAGAGTATGTCAGGAGATGAGTGATGTGTTATATAGTGGAGGGAGCAGGGTCACAGCAGCACAGAGTATGTCAGGAGATGAGTGATGTGTTATATAGTGGAGGGAGCAGGGTCACAGCAGCACAGAGTATGTCAGGAGATGAGTGATGTGTTATATAGTGGAGGGAGCAGGGTCACAGCAGCACAGAGTATGTCAGGAGATGAGTGATGTGTTATATAGTGGAGGGAGCAGGGTCACAGCAGCACAGAGTATGTCAGGAGATGAGTGATGTGTTATATAGTGGAGGGAGCAGGGTCACAGCAGCACAGAGTATGTCAGGAGATGAGTGATGTGTTATATAGTGGAGGGAGCAGGGTCACAGCAGCACAGAGTATGTCAGGAGATGAGTGATGTGTTATATAGTGGAGGGAGCAGGGTCACAGCAGCACAGAGTATGTCAGGAGATGAGTGATGTGTTATATAGTGGAGGGAGCAGGGTCACAGCAGCACAGAGTATGTCAGGAGATGAGTGATGTGTTATATAGTGGAGGGAGCAGGGTCACAGCAGCACAGAGTATGTCAGGAGATGAGTGATGTGTTATATAGTGGAGGGAGCAGGGTCACAGCAGCACAGAGTATGTCAGGAGATGAGTGATGTGTTATATAGTGGAGGGAGCAGGGTCACAGCAGCACAGAGTATGTCAGGAGATGAGTGATGTGTTATATAGTGGAGGGAGCAGGGTCACAGCAGCACAGAGTATGTCAGGAGATGAGTGATGTGTTATATAGTGGAGGGAGCAGGGTCACAGCAGCACAGAGTATGTCAGGAGATGAGTGATGTGTTATATAGTGGAGGGAGCAGGGTCACAGCAGCACAGAGTATGTCAGGAGATGAGTGATGTGTTATATAGTGGAGGGAGCAGGGTCACAGCAGCACAGAGTATGTCAGGAGATGAGTGATGTGTTATATAGTGGAGGGAGCAGGGTCACAGCAGCACAGAGTATGTCAGGAGATGAGTGATGTGTTATATAGTGGAGGGAGCAGGGTCACAGCAGCACAGAGTATGTCAGGAGATGAGTGATGTGTTATATAGTGGAGGGAGCAGGGTCACAGCAGCACAGAGTATGTCAGGAGATGAGTGATGTGTTATATAGTGGAGGGAGCAGGGTCACAGCAGCACAGAGTATGTCAGGAGATGAGTGATGTGTTATATAGTGGAGGGAGCAGGGTCACAGCAGCACAGAGTATGTCAGGAGATGAGTGATGTGTTATATAGTGGAGGGAGCAGGGTCACAGCAGCACAGAGTATGTCAGGAGATGAGTGATGTGTTATATAGTGGAGGGAGCAGGGTCACAGCAGCACAGAGTATGTCAGGAGATGAGTGATGTGTTATATAGTGGAGGGAGCAGGGTCACAGCAGCACAGAGTATGTCAGGAGATGAGTGATGTGTTATATAGTGGAGGGAGCAGGGTCACAGCAGCACAGAGTATGTCAGGAGATGAGTGATGTGTTATATAGTGGAGGGAGCAGGGTCACAGCAGCACAGAGTATGTCAGGAGATGAGTGATGTGTTATATAGTGGAGGGAGCAGGGTCACAGCAGCACAGAGTATGTCAGGAGATGAGTGATGTGTTATATAGTGGAGGGAGCAGGGTCACAGCAGCACAGAGTATGTCAGGAGATGAGTGATGTGTTATATAGTGGAGGGAGCAGGGTCACAGCAGCACAGAGTATGTCAGGAGATGAGTGATGTGTTATATAGTGGAGGGAGCAGGGTCACAGCAGCACAGAGTATGTCAGGAGATGAGTGATGTGTTATATAGTGGAGGGAGCAGGGTCACAGCAGCACAGAGTATGTCAGGAGATGAGTGATGTGTTATATAGTGGAGGGAGCAGGGTCACAGCAGCACAGAGTATGTCAGGAGATGAGTGATGTGTTATATAGTGGAGGGAGCAGGGTCACAGCAGCACAGAGTATGTCAGGAGATGAGTGATGTGTTATATAGTGGAGGGAGCAGGGTCACAGCAGCACAGAGTATGTCAGGAGATGAGTGATGTGTTATATAGTGGAGGGAGCAGGGTCACAGCAGCACAGAGTATGTCAGGAGATGAGTGATGTGTTATATAGTGGAGGGAGCAGGGTCACAGCAGCACAGAGTATGTCAGGAGATGAGTGATGTGTTATATAGTGGAGGGAGCAGGGTCACAGCAGCACAGAGTATGTCAGGAGATGAGTGATGTGTTATATAGTGGAGGGAGCAGGGTCACAGCAGCACAGAGTATGTCAGGAGATGAGTGATGTGTTATATAGTGGAGGGAGCAGGGTCACAGCAGCACAGAGTATGTCAGGAGATGAGTGATGTGTTATATAGTGGAGGGAGCAGGGTCACAGCAGCACAGAGTATGTCAGGAGATGAGTGATGTGTTATATAGTGGAGGGAGCAGGGTCACAGCAGCACAGAGTATGTCAGGAGATGAGTGATGTGTTATATAGTGGAGGGAGCAGGGTCACAGCAGCACAGAGTATGTCAGGAGATGAGTGATGTGTTATATAGTGGAGGGAGCAGGGTCACAGCAGCACAGAGTATGTCAGGAGATGAGTGATGTGTTATATAGTGGAGGGAGCAGGGTCACAGCAGCACAGAGTATGTCAGGAGATGAGTGATGTGTTATATAGTGGAGGGAGCAGGGTCACAGCAGCACAGAGTATGTCAGGAGATGAGTGATGTGTTATATAGTGGAGGGAGCAGGGTCACAGCAGCACAGAGTATGTCAGGAGATGAGTGATG
Organism: Limnodynastes dumerilii; assembly: GCA_011038615.1. Lineage (NCBI taxonomy): Eukaryota > Metazoa > Chordata > Amphibia > Anura > Limnodynastidae > Limnodynastes > Limnodynastes dumerilii. The sequence continues at coordinate 242,293 of WWET01002238.1, forward strand.
TGTTATATAGTGGAGGGAGCAGGGTCACAGCAGCACAGAGTATGTCAGGAGATGAGTGATGTGTTATATAGTGGAGGGAGCAGGGTCACAGCAGCACAGAGTATGTCAGGAGATGAGTGATGTGTTATATAGTGGAGGGAGCAGGGTCACAGCAGCACAGAGTATGTCAGGAGATGAGTGATGTGTTATATAGTGGAGGGAGCAGGGTCACAGCAGCACAGAGTATGTCAGGAGATGAGTGATGTGTTATATAGTGGAGGGAGCAGGGTCACAGCAGCACAGAGTATGTCAGGAGATGAGTGATGTGTTATATAGTGGAGGGAGCAGGGTCACAGCAGCACAGAGTATGTCAGGAGATGAGTGATGTGTTATATAGTGGAGGGAGCAGGGTCACAGCAGCACAGAGTATGTCAGGAGATGAGTGATGTGTTATATAGTGGAGGGAGCAGGGTCACAGCAGCACAGAGTATGTCAGGAGATGAGTGATGTGTTATATAGTGGAGGGAGCAGGGTCACAGCAGCACAGAGTATGTCAGGAGATGAGTGATGTGTTATATAGTGGAAGGAGCAGGGTCACAGCAGCACAGAGTATATCAGGAGATGAGTGATGTGTTATATAGTGGAAGGAGCAGAGTCACAGCAGCACAGAGTATATCAGGAGATGAGTGGTGTTAGTGAGGAGGGTACTATATGTGACAGGGACATTTTAATAGAGTACTCTAATGATAGGAAATTGTGTGTATTTTGCAGGTGGCCTCTCTGACCTCCAGTGACCGCACCGTTGTGTCCTTTTCATCTATTCCCGGCCAAGGAGTCATTTATAACGTGATTGTCCGCGATCCCCTTCTGAACACGTCTGCGGCCTACGTTCCAGTCCATACGTACGCCTGCAACTTCACCACGGCGGTGGACAGCTGCTCCACGCTGGGTACGGACACTTGTTACAAGATGAACAGATATGATCACATAGTAAAATAAAGAAGGTATCGCCGGGTGCACATGGCGGCAGCCGCACCCCACCATCGGAGGCTGTTGCTGCACGGAATCATACTTCCGCTGGTACCCCCTCCAGGTCCCCTGTGCATGAGTGCGGAGGTCCAGACAGGGTACACGCCCTTATGCCATGCGTATCATTATTAAATGTAGATCTAGGCCATCGTGACATTGCCTGCGTTATTTTGTATTATTACCTGTTTGTGCAGTATTTTGCTTAATCTATAATTTTTTTTTTTTTTTTTATATATAACTTTTTTTTTTTCCTCTTTTAGGCAAAGTTTCCACCAAGGTGTTCTTCACGTTGTGCGCCGTCTACGGCCTCTTTATTTGTTATTTTGGGCACCGGTATCTGAAGGCAGGTGAGTCCCTCCAGCCTCGGTGACATGGCCCCGGATTGGTCACTCTTTTCTTGCCATCCGTCTCATGGTTTTGCCATTCGCTGAGCTTTCCTCTCTTTCTAGGTTTCTTCGCCATGGGGTATATAATCTTCGGATTTCTCATGTTCATTACTCTCACCAGAGCCTCACAGCTTAGTTACGATGGTAATGTTGTTGTTGTTTATTATTATTATTATTATTATTATTATTATTAATATTGTTACCTACAAAGCTCTCTCCACTCACAGTCCCTCTCACCCTCTTCACTCAGCCAATGACCGCCACCTCTACTCCCAACTCATCACTAAGTCTCATTCTCACATTCAAGACTTCTTTCATGCTGCACCTTTTCATTGGAACACTCTCCCACAACCAATCAGGCTATCCCTTAGTCTGTAAATCTTTAAGTGGTCCTTTAAAACTCACTTCATGCAAGCATATCCCTCCTCCCTATCATTTATGATCTCTCTCCCTTTCTCTTACCCTCTCTGCTATTTCCCCACTCTGTGTCTGTTTATCTGCCTGCTTAGATTGTAAGCTCTTGCAAACAGGACCCTTCATCCGCTTGTCCCCGCTGCCTCGTCTGTCTGTCAGAGTTGTTTTGTGTCCTCATTCTTATGATTTCAGTGTTACCTGTATGACTCTACAGACCATTTGTCACCCTAAAAAAACACAATTATAATAATAATTATTCTGTGTTTAAAAATATGTACTATGGTACTGGTGGTAATCCATAAGAGATGGTTCGGTTATTACAGACACTTTGTTTCTGAGTGGGTCATATTTGTGAAATGTATGGCAAAATATTTTATCCCTGTGTCCCGATACCAATAATATGACAGTGTTTGGGGTGGATAGAAAGGAAGAGCCGTTTGGACGCAGAATAATTTCATGTGACTTCTCTCTCTAGCATCGCTCTGGCTGACGGCATTGACGGGAATCTTTGGGGGGCTGCTGCTGGTCGGCTACTGGTGGAGATTTGGCTGCATCTACCTCTGTATGCTTCTGGTGGGAGTAGTGCTGGGATTCTTGGTGTCTTCCCTCGTATTTTTCACGCCAATAGGTAAAGTATTAGGCGCTATGAGGCTGGTGGCACTGTGAGACAGGCCAGGCACGGCGAGGCTAAGGGGTGGTTCTAACTTAGGGCTGGATCCACATTTAAGAACAAGGGCTAAGCCCTTACATACGATATAGCATTATGCATCTGACACATTTTGTGGAGTGGGTGCTTAAGATTTAACGTGTGGTCAGGGGTTTGGAAGGTTTGTGTGTGCCAAGGAATGTACCCCCTTGCCATGCATCAACTGTAAGATCGCGCACATGTAGGTCCATTCCGTATGGACTTCCGTTCCTGCGATCGGACTTGATTCAGGATCCAGTTCTTAGGTTTGTTGGGGGGTAGCTGGCGCTGCGCAGTTAAGGGGGGGGGGAGTTTGGCGGCATTCACTGCGCATTCCCGTCTTATCGCCTTACGGAGTCTCTCACTATAGGCTCACTGGGCCACAGATTACGGCATGTTCCTGCTCAGCAGCGGCAACGGCTGTTTGGTCAGGTGACCGGCGCTGAAATAAGTGTACGAAGCCGCAGATGAGGCAGTAACGTTATTACCGACCTGTTCCAATGGGGATGACCCTGTACAGTCTCTTCGTATTATTAGCGCAGTGCCTGATAGCGCGTTATTCTTGTAACTGTTCTCCGCCGCGTTCTTAGCAGTGAAAGCTGAAACTACCCGCGACTTTGGCGCAAGGCGAGGGTGACTTGTGGCTGGTGTCTTGGGCCCATCTAAGGCTGTCTGTATGTCCGCTCTGTGTTTAATCCGGGTATCTTTATCTCCCTTTCTTCAGGGGACTACGCTACGTTCCGGAATGACACCGTTTTTTGGTTGACGTTCACCTGTATCGCCCTGTTGGTGCCTGTTTGCCTGCTCCCCTTTCCTAGAGTAGTAAGTATACCCCCCTCCCTCCCTACCCCCATCTAAGCTTTTGTGTTGGATCAATATTATTGATTAGTTTTAATATTATAATCAAATGGAAATGGTTGGAGAGAAAACGGGGTGGGAGGGAGGATGTCTGGTAGGCTTGAATGTAGAAGTGGAGTTCCAGCGGTAGGTAGCAGCACGGGAGAAGACTGGGAGGTGGAAGTTAGAGTGGAGGAGGTCGGTAGCAGAGAAGGTGAATTTAGGAGTGTTAGAGAGCTGTAGTCTGCAGGCTGCCTCTATAGCCGGTCTGGCCAACCAGGGTTTGCATTTACTGCAGAGGCAAAGATGATGCCTGCCAAAGCATGCTGGGAGTTGTAGTGTCACAACATCTGGGCCTGACCATAACTGCTCTATAGAATGGTTTTATCCCATCGTGTATTGTTCATTTGACTAACCAGCTGTTCTTCTCTTCAAGCTCAATATACTGACCTGCAGTGTCGTCGGCTCCTATACGGTGGTGTTGGCGGTGGACAGTTACATATATACAAGTCTGAGCTACATTACTCTGAATGTCCTCAAGAGGGCGCTGAACAGCGACTTCAGTACGGCCTACACCAGCGTGCCATTCCAGACTAATGGTAAGAAAGCCTCCGCTTGCATGCGATAACTGGGCCGATCAACTAATGATCAGCTGATCAGCCCTGTAGGTCCCCATGATGGCGGCCCTGGACCCGATTATTGTATAACGTGTGACATGGACGATTTGTCACAACGCCAACAGAATAATAATAAAAAATAAATGCTCAAGTAATTGGATCTTTCTGGAGGTAATAACGATGTGACCGCTGAGCGATAGCCCCGATTATTGGCCATTTTGCAATATCCAAGGCTCTATTCTGCTAACCTGACCTCTATATCCTCTGTGTCTGGCAGATTTTATCATCATCGGCGTATGGGTGATCCTCGTGGTAAGCGGTGTGACGTTCCAGCAATGCAGAGAGAAGGAGAGGCCGCCTTTCCCGCCAACGCCCTACTTGATATGGAAACGAGACCGAGAGCGCCGGATAACAAATATACTGGATCCCAGCTACCACATGCCACCGCTGAAGGATCGGGTACTAGCCAGCCTGGCCCGGTTCCGGGATTTTTTCCGCAAGGAGCAGTCGCTGGGAGAGAGAACTCCGCTCCTGCTATAGGCAAGAAAACGCGCTGCTAGAGACCAAACAGACTTATCCGACAAACGGACTTCAGAACCAGGATGTGGTGTGTAACGGAGTGAATTGTATCCACGTTCCCTCTGTCTACTTCCGGCACAGCGGAGCTTACCGTGTGGTGATAACACACGTACATGTCTGTGGAGGCACAGGCAAGACCAAATAAAACTTTTAGTATTACACTATGGCGGCACAATAATGCACAAACCCCTTGGCAAGGATTGGTAGGGTGTGATGTCCTCAGGACTGTTCACCTCCAAGCCTGAAGTACTTATACTTCAACAGCTGGTGGGTAACTGACAGTATATGAACAGCTCAACCCCAAGAAGAGGCTTCTCTACAGTCTGCGTAGACGAATGATATCTATAAGACTTGAGCCAAGAAGAGGCTTCTTTACAGTCTGCGTAGACGAATGATATCTATAGGACCTGAGCCAAGAAGAGGCTTTTTCTCTACAATCTGTAGATGGGCAACATCCTAATGACTCAATCCCAAGAAGAGACTCCTCATCCTGCAGACTATATACAGAGGACTCAACCCCAAGAAGAGGCTCCTTCAAGGCAGTCTGTATAGATGGTGAACGTCCTGATGACTCAAATCCAGGTCAAGGCTTCTCCTCTACAGTCGTTATGGATGACTGATATCCTAACCTCATGAAGAGGCTCTTCTTCTACAGGTGAATTCAGTGGTCAATGGTTTGATGATTTATACCCAAGATGAAACCTTTTATCTAGAGTCTACATCAATGGTGAATACAAGGATGACTTCTCCCCCCAAGAGGCTCTTCCCTACAGTCTGTAAACATGGTCAATAAAAGGATCACTCAAGCCCAAGCAAAGATTTTTCTATACGTGGATACAATGACCAATATCCCAACCAGAACCCAAGGAAGAGTCTACCCTTCTACGCTCTGTATGGATGGCCAATAGAGGCTCCTCCTCTAATAGGCTGTTTCAATGACCAATATACTTCATGACTGAACCCCAAGAAGAAGCCCCTTCTCTACAGGCTCATGGATTGCCAATATTTAGATGACTGAACCCCCAGAAGAAGCCCCTTCTCTACAGGCTCATGGATTGCTAGTATTAAGATGACTGAACCCCAAGAAGATACTCCTTCCCTATAGGATGTCTCGATGGCCAATATTTGGATGACTCCACTCCAGAACTGTCTCCGTTCCTATTAGTCTTGGGGGGGGTCACAGTTCCATATGAAAACTTGACGTCCGCTTATCAGGGCGACTCTCCTTTTCTACCTTTGCACTAATGAGATGTATTAATACAGATGTAACCTGTTATCTCTGGCGTGAGTTACAGGGTAGGAAACACGATGGTGTTCTATGGCTTGACAATCAGTGTTTCGGTACCACCAGACATGAAAGCTGACCAACGTACGGAACACTGACGCTTTGGGGGAAAAAATGAGGGGACGTTATCCTGAGTGTGGTTCATTCCTGTGTTATTGTCAAATCACTCTATTACCCTTCACTGTGTATCTCCTGCTGCCTCTCCTAACCCGTTATACCTCTATCCCGACACTCTCAGGGCCACCGATGTACTTCTGAGATTCATCATTACTTGGTGACCACTCTGTACATTATTTCTCGTATGCAGTATTTTGTAAAAAGCAGACACTTGCACTGGGGAAATTATATATTTACTAAACTGCATTTTTTTTTCATAAGTAAATATTAACTTTGCAAATAATTGTCTCCTGTTTTTTGGATGTGAAAATAATGTTCATAATTTTTCTGTGAAACACGTTATACAAATAATTTTGCTAAACACAAAGGACCCAGTACATAAATGGACAAAACAGTAGAAAGTAGCACAATTTTAATCAGTAAATAAATTGTTAGAGAAAGCACCCTTAAAAACATGAAATACAGTCACTGTATTCTAAAGCACAGCGTGGAAATGATAAAGAAATCCGTGGCTGCAGCCACTGGAAAACTCAGTCTGTATGTATATTAATGACCAAAAGTGGACGTGTGTGTGTGTGTGTGTGTGTGTCTCCATCTCGTTCCAACACTTCTTAGGACACTACAATCCTTTAATGAAAAGTTTAATGAGCTCCGTCCCACCAGGATTTGTTACTGATAAAAGCCTCTGTAATGGCGTAGGGCTGGATCCAGCCCATAGTGTTATTCCCCTTTAGCGCGCACAGAACACCTTGGGGCTGATTCAGAGTTGCGCTTACACCTTTTTTTTAGGTGCAAGTGTACAGCTCGGCTAAACCATTTTTCAAAGTAAGGGGTTCTAATTAATCTAAAATCTTTTGCATGCAGGGAAAATACATTACTTTTGCGCACAGAACTCAAATACTGCACAGCTTTATGTTTAATTTTATAAAATAGATCTCCGCTACGAAACTTCACCTCTTCAATATAACTTTGCTGTCACAATGTAAATTTGCCTCCCCTTGCTGTTCAACATGGTATTGCTCAGGTCTAGACTTGCACCTAAATAAAGGTGGAAGTGCGACTCTGAATCAGCCCCATTGTGCAGATCTTCAGAGAGTTTATTACAAAATAATTACCCATCGTAATATCCAGCAGGCGTTCCTGATCGTAATCCTTAATTCTAAGATTCAGCCAACGGCCACACACTTAGAAGTCTCTCAATACTCCAAACACAATATTTCATCGCCTGTTCCTTTTCACCAGGATGTGTTTAACCAAATGTTTTAGTAATAAATACTTGCCAGCCAGCATAAACATTGGGCGATCTCCCACTTTATCCGCTGAAGAAACCACGACTCTGTATAAACGACCTACGACGCATGTTAAAATTCAATCTACTTACCGTTTTGGTACATAGATTGATTACGTGCGGACTTTAAAGATCGGATGTGGTTTAGGAATGAGATCGAGGCGTGTCGGCGCAGCCTCTGGGAGGTTTTAAGAAGCGTGGGTATAGAAAAGGGGAAACGCAGTTCGTGTTCTTCTTAAGGTAAATATGAACTGGAAGTTAGGAAAACTTTTAGGTTCTTGGAGAAAAAAAAAAAAGGGTGCAGGAGCTTTAAGTTAGGGGCGGATATTTGGTTATATACACGTGCTTATACACATCCTCTTAACACTTTCTTAAGTGTGAATACGATCCTTAAAGTTTTAATAAATCTAAGAGCGTCCAACCTTAAACTAACAAGTAAAACAGGAAAGTGGGTACGGTCTAAAACCACTTGTAGAGTGTCGCTGTGTGAGAAGAACAGACACTTATTATAGATAAACTATCTATAGGCGCTGTGGCAGTATGCAAACGGTCACAGATGTCCCGTTAAAACATTTTTCAATCTCTGTTGTGTGCTGAGAAAATTCTAAGTAGTTTTCTCTTCTAATGTGTCCTACAGAAAATCTATAAGAAGATCCCCCCCCCCCCCCCAGCCCCACGCTCAC
>WWET01002239.1:0-11846 GCA_011038615.1 Limnodynastes dumerilii
GGGGTGTGTCTTATGATTGGGTTGTTGTTGGATGGGACTCCTTAGCCGTGAGCGCCGATGTGTTAGTTATAATTATGATTAAGCTAAGTGTTAAGTTAGGCGCTGAACCCCCCATCTGCTAATTGGGCCACCTTTCACTGCTGAATGTTCTAGCATTAGACATTCATTAATATTCATTACAATTCGGCCCAATGTAATAGTAATTTTAATAAAACCATGTTCCCTTTTAAACGCAGATATTGTTGTCCGTGTCGTTGTTTCTATTTAGGTATGTGTAACTGTGTGGTGTGCGTGTAAAGCCTATGCCGTTTAATAATGATTATGTTAGATTAGTTGTTTGGGTGTTACTTCCCTATCACAGAGGCCAAATGAGGAACAACTTTTTTTGTCTAGTCTACATAAGATTATGTTCCTGTAGGATAGCATCTAATCAAAGATTCATGCAGAATATAAAACATGTGGTTTCTGAAAATGACAGCTAGTTCTGCAAGATTCCAATCTCTTTCCACTGAATTGCATATGTGTATGCTCAAATGTGTACAAGGGCATAGAATACCTGTGCAGTATGTCTGATAATGGTATCTGTGTGCATTTGGTCTGTATAATGTAATGGGCATAAGCCACATTTGTTGTTAAGTGTTAATTGTTCCTTTGTGTAAGAGGAAGTGGTGTCAGTCTGATGGGTTGAAATATGTTCAACCCTTTTAATATACAGTTTATTGAATGTGCTTGTGCAATTTATATAGTCTTACAGAGAATACCTTTTTGAAAAGGAAATGGAGGGGGCACAATTTTATTTAAAAGATTTGCCCTGGGCTCCATACCACTGCAATCAGCACAAGAGTCTACTGATGACAGTGGGAAATTAGTTTAATAGCGGCCCTTAGGGCTGGTTAGCATAATGCCCAGAATAAAAAATGAATCTCACATCAGCGGTTTGGTACAGGTCAGAAAAATCTCCACATGCAACAGAAACACTCTCTGCTTGTAACATCACATACCTTTATGTTTTTTTTAAAACAAGAAAAGGATATACAGTAAAGCTTCTTAGCAAAAAAAAGGTCAAACTAAGCAGACAACTGGTTTCTTCAGGTCAATGGGCCGTATTCAGAGATCTGTCGGCGATCGGGCCGCAAATATACGCAACTAAGTGGCAGGTCGGAGCAGGTTACACCCACCAGAAAAAAGAGATCTGTCGGCGATCAGGCCGCAAATATACACAACTAACTGGCAAGTCGGAGAAGGTTACTCCCACCAGAAAAAACAGTCACTCCCCTCGCAACCTCCGGCCGGACCTACACTTCCACCTGCATTGACTTGCCCTAACTGGCCGCACTCACTTTCGGCCAGTTAAGGCAAGTCAATGCAGGTGGAAGTTTAAGTCCGGCCGGAGGTTGCGAGGGGAGTGACTGAAAAATCCGATCCTAAAAATACGCACAGAACTTTCGTTAAAACCGGATCTCTGAATACGGCCCAATATGTCAGTTTTCAAATGAGATGTTGCTGTCTCAGCCATTAGATGTTTTTTGGCAGGAGCTGCGATGATCCGCTAATTATGTTCTCCGACAGGCAGGCTGCAGTTAGCTGATAGAAGGGGAAGGTTAGGTTTAGGCTGTGGGATAAGAATGGTTAAGGTTAGACTGATAGAAGGGGGAAGGTTACGGTTAGGATGTGGGACATAAAGGGTTAAGGTTAGGCTTTTAGAAGGGGGAAGGTTATGGTTAGGCTGCGAGACATGGAGGGTTAAGGTTAGGCTGATAGAACGGAAGGTTAGGGTTAGGCTGAGGGATTTGGAGGGTTAAGGTTAGACTGATAGAAGGGGGAAGGTTATGGTTAGGATGTGGGATATAAAGGATTAAGGTTAGGCAGATAGAAGAGTAAGGTTAGGGTTAAGCTGCAGGACATGGAGGGTTAAGGTTAGGCTGATGGAAGGAGAAGGTTAGAGGAAAACAGTACCTGTTACCGTTGGAGCATTTTGATCCTCATTACACGAGGTGTCCATTCTGTCTGATTTGGAGCAGATAAAAAATGTCTGCCATTGCATTGTTGGGATATGGTTTGGCGGAAATCAGATGATCGAAGCAGCAAGCTGTAATAACCCATTAACCCCTTGTATGTAGACTGTAGACACACAGTTGTAGCATAGGGCTTTTTAGTATTTTATTCATATTCATAAATGAATTATCTGTATTCCTCCTCACTCTTCTCTCTGTTTCTCAACAGAAAAAATTAAGCACAAATCTAAAATGAAAGTTGAATTATAGATGCACACAATTTAGACTATATCATGAATAAAGATAATTAATCATCTTATTTCTGTTTAATCAAGATAATATAATGCCTATTAGGAGAGATAGGATTGTAAGTTCTTCAGAAGTTATCTGACATTACCATAATCTGTTTGGTATCACCTATCTTTAATATTTGGTCATTCTAGAACAAAATAAACATAAAAGGTATAATTATCTACCACCCCCCTGCTGTCATTCCTGTGCATTCGAAGTCAACTACTCCCCCCTCCATTAGGGAATGGATAGATAGGATAGACCACTACCTATCTATGGACAATCTCACTTATTCCGCCCCTGACTCATTTACCCGTTATACCATGATATGGTACGAGTGGTTTGTGTTTAAGGAGTCTCCAGAGTATCGTGCCCTTCGTGTATAATGGACAAACTACACTCTATACCTGGAGATCTGAGCGACTCCGGATATAATCTTTTCTACCTTGGAAATTAAACAAAGTGACAGAAAATTCCTGACTACTGTGAGAGGGAGGACTAGTGGCTATTAACAGTTACCAGAGCTGCCATACTGATAAATCAGCTGCATCTTGTGTGTAACCTGCACCCTTTCTCTAGAGGTATTAACCCTTCAATACCTACACAGTACAGTATTTGTGCTACATATTACTGTTCTCTATAATAAACCACTGAACTGGTTAAGATTACATTGTGTGGACTTATAATACTGCACACACACACCTGCTGCCATTACACCACTCTGCCAACATTATATTGTCTTGAAACCATTTGTCAACATTGACTCTTCTAATCTTGTATTTTAGTTATTTCCTGATAAGTAATGGGTATAGGAACTAGAGCAATTGATACTTAGAGAAGGGTTTCAAGAACATACCCAACATTCACTTAACATTTTGTAATACTCCTCTATTGGTTAATGGGATAAAAAGTATCCATACATCTTGATACTGGTACTATCCAATTGCATTGGTTTTTTGTTTCTCCCTTAGGTATCTTTTCTTTGGGTGTGGGGCTCTGGTCCAAATGGTCGATTTTTGAATCTGCTGTTTCTTCCCAGCCACTGCGAACTGGCTGGGATTTCGATTGCACCCAGCCTTGATGAGGCATAGCAATCGATCCACGGATCACGAAAGCTCCATGCTCCGAAGTGGTAAGTAAAAATAGTCCCCCACTCCTTTCCCTAATTATAACCCTAACCCTCCCCTCTCACTACCCTAACCCTCCTTTCCTGGCAGACTGACCCTGACCCACGCTCCCCTACAGCCTGACCCTAACCCTCCCTTACTTACTTGCAGCCTTACCTTAACCCACCATCTCCCGCAGCCTGACCCTAACCCTTCCTCCCCTGCAGCCTGACCCTAATCCTCCCTACCCCGCACAGATAGTTTACTCACCTGTCCCTATTCTGGCGATAGCAGCGGCGGAGGGATATCGTCAATTGCTAAAGTGAATGGGTGAAGCATGCCGAACGACATACTCACCCATTTATAAAAATAAATAAATAGAAAAGAGTAAGTATAAATAAAATAAATAGACTTTCGGATGTCCCTTTTTCGAGTTTCTTGCTGGAGATTGCAACCAATTTTCTTTTTCCTTTAGTATGTATTTTTTATTTTTCTATTTACTCATATCCTCACTTCTCGTTCAGTAGTGTATTTGATTTTTTATTCAGATTTTCCACAAGGTAAACCAAAAAGGGATTTGGAAAATAAATTCTGTATTAATGCACAGCCCATGATTGGTCCCCATAGTCCTTTATCTAGCCTGTACCAGGGGGTTTTTCCTAAGTACCTATTTGTGGGTATTCCTGTAGAATATTTGAGTCATCAAGATGATCTACTGGCAGAATATTGGGTGTAATTTTAACTTCTTGAAATGAGATGTATGAATACAGGTAGATTTTTCTTTCACCTTTACAACTGTAGGAGTCAGAAATAACACTCAGTAAGGTCCTCACCACAGGTCTGTTAGAGCTCCTGACTTTAGGAATCTTCTTATCACCTTTTTTCCGGCCTTGAGAGAATGACTTTTATTTAACTGATTTTTTTTTTTAAACCATTCAATCTTAAGATACACTGCTATCCTTAAAAAGGAGTATCTCACGCTTAAATTTTGCCAAAGTCTACTTAAATCATTGTTTTATTTTTTATCATTTAACATCAATATATCACCAGAATGAAAGATGCACATCTCCTAATCACCCTGCTCCCCTTCCCTAAACATATGGCAGAAAACAAAAAAAACAAAAAAACACACCACCCTTAACAACAGCAAAGCCACTCTCCAATCAAACTTTATTGGTTTATTTTTAATTATTTTATATATATAACCCTTAAACAACACGGTTGGAAAATTAAAAACCAACACCCTTAACTATACCCCCAAAAAAACCCCCCACCATCAAACATAGGACCCTTAAAGGAAAACCAGAACTCCCATTCACACTCCACTCTCACAATCTAACCCAATCTAAGTGCTTCCATCTTTTTTGTTTCCACACACCCTCAGCATCCATATCCCCAGCTTTTCTCCTATCCCACATGTAACATGGATATAATTTCCCCAGAATCATACGAACACAATCATCCAAACAAAGTTACTCTCCAAGTCATTCTATGCACACCCGTCAGCTCCTTACACAATCCTTCCAATCTGTTCCATACCCGCTGCGTATACTTACAATTCCACACCAAATGCAAAATACTTTCACTCCCCCAACAATCACTTCTAGGACACACATCCGTGCTCACCACATGATGCTTCTTTTGTGCTTCTCGCACTGGCAAAATCTCATACAAACTCTTCCATATCACCTCTCTCTGTCTATTATTCAATCCATCCATCCCATATTATTTCTTCCACTTACTCAATTGTTCTCAAACAATCAATATTACATACATTTTCCCTATTTTTCAACATTCTGACCACACCTTTTGTTCTCAAAAACTCATTCTTACTTACATGCAATATATAAAACTCAATCACATTATACCATTAACATATCTTAAAAGCAATTATCCTTCTCATACTCCTGTCTTGCCACTTTAAACCACACAACATCCATCCAGCCATATAGCTCATCATGCATGCGGCCTTACTCTCTCTCTCTCCAGCGACCTCAACACTTGTGACACATAATTCAACCCAGATACACTTCAACATTTGGAAAATTCACTCCACCATTCATAGCCTCTTTCATCTCAAATTTGCGCTTCAATCTCTCCATTCTACATCCCCAAAAAATAAAAACAACATTTTATTAAATTTTCTTACTGTCAAAATACCAGATGGAAACACATTTGCCACATACAACAACATAGCCAACACCATTGCTTTAATTATAACTTTACCATACACAGTTAAACTCAATTTCCAAAAATGTTAATTTTTCTCAACTTTTTTCACCAATTTATCCCAACTCTCTTTCCTTTTCATATCCTCATTCACTCCCTCTTGCACCCCCTGCACACACACTCCCTGGACCGGATTCAGAGCTATGCATCCGTGTGAAATTCACACGGATGCAAAGCTATTTAGTGCAACTGCGCATGCGCAAAACTGCGTGGGAAATCCCAATTTCCATTGTGAGACTTTGAAAATTTCACATGCTGGCAGAGGGTATATATATGACCCAATGCCAGCCAACCTCTCATTAGCGCCGGGGATGTCCTGCTTGCAGGACATAGTAAGCAACGTTACAATAGGGTTTTTTTTTTTTGCCAAAACCACCCCTCCGGATTAAGCTTACAAGACTGGTCCGGGACCCCTATCAGAACAGGTAAGGTTGTTTTTATTTATTTTCTGGCCAGATTTTGGGAATTTTTTTTTTATTTTTATTTTGTTTAATGGGACATATATGCCTATATTTTTTATGTAATTAATGTAAATAATGGCAAGAGTTTTATGTTTTATATGGCACTGATGGCATTATGTTTTTTTTATATGTGGCACTGGTGGCGTTATGTTTATTTTTTTGTGACACTGGTGGCGTTATGTTTATTTTATTATGGGGCAATGGTGGTATTATTGTTTTTTATTTGTGGGGCACTGGTGCAATGTCTTGTAATTTATTATGTGGGGGCACGTGAAGCGTTTTTTATTTTTAGGGAGCAGGCACTGTATTTTTTTTTATATTACTAAATGGCCATGTGTAGGGTTTTGTAACAGGGCATGCTGCCGATAGTAGTTCTACAAGCGCTAGCATGCCTTGTCATTCATGGGCATGCTTGTGCCTGTAGTTCTACTACCAGCAGTATGCCCTGTTGGCTGGGAGTTTATTGATTTTTTTTTACACATAGGCTGCGGCGGCGGGGCAGGTGCGGAAGGGGTTAATTTTTTACTAAACAGGGTTGTTTTTTTTTCAAATAAAAAAAAAAGTCAGAGCCATTAAGGCTCCGACTACTTTTTAACAAGTCGGATGTGCCTTTCACATCCGCATACTACTCTGAACAGCACCCTACGTGCTATTCAGAGTGGGCTATAGGATGCACGGAAGTGCATCCTTGAGTAGCCCGTGGTCAAATGAGCATGTGCGATTCCGCATCACACATGCTCGGAACTCTGAATCCGGTCCCCGCTCTCAAACACTTTATTTTTTGTTTTTTCCCAATTAACTTGACAGCCTGATCCACCACAAAATAATCTCATTAATAACTTTGCCCTATCCATAGCCACTTTGGGGCTGATTCAGAGTTGCACTTCCACCTTTTTTAAGTGCAAGTGTAGACCTGAGCAATACCATGTTGAATTGCAAGGGGAGGCAGCTTTAAATTGTAAAACCAGAAATAAAATTAGGAGGTGAAGTTTCTTAACTCAACTCTATTTTATAGAATAAACATAAAGCTATGCAGTATTTTAGTTCTATGTGTAAATGTAATGTATTTTCCCTGCATGTATCTCTGAATCAGCCCCTTTATTCACACCCACAATCGCCACTTCGTCCATATGTGAAAACCCACCTAATGGGTGTTGGTTGACAGGTTCTTGTAAGATGTTATATATTTTACAGTGATTTGCGTTTCAGTGAAGCCGAGTACAGAAATAATTTGAGACAGGACAACTACTTGGAGCTTAAAGAATTTGATTTACTTAAACTTGTGAATTAGGAAATTTGCAGAAAACTTGCTCCAAAATCACTATTTAAAAAGCTTATAACTCACAATATTAAATAAGTAAACAGCTTCTCATTACATCAATCTATACATTACATTTGAACATTTTCATTAAAACATCAATTATAAACGTTTCTCATCACAGGTTAAAAATACAACTTAACTATATTAAATAAGATTTCTTCTTTTACTAGCAATCCAAATGTAAATATACCACCTGTCCATCGCAGGGATCTCCTTGTGGACAGCTCCTAACGCCAGCTGGAGCTGGCGTTAGGTTACACTGGGAGCGGAGTGTTAAAACTCCGCTTCCCAGCTGTATAAATATGAGACCATGCTGGCCCGCATTAGGAAGAACGGGCCAGCGATGGTCTCTGAACGTTACCTGCATCGCCATGGTAACTAGAATTTCCATTGGCGATGCAGCCAGGGCCGGCGTGACCCGCTCCGCGGGGGGATGCGGTGCATCCCGGCGCCATGCTGGATAGGCGCCGGACATCCCCCCACACCATGATATACAGATTGGCAGTGTTCATACAGTCTCCTGTATGAACGGTGCCACTCTGTATAGCAGGGAGCAGGGGGATGTCCGGCGCCTATCCAGCATGGCGCCGGGATGCACCGCATCCCCCCGCGGAGCGGGTCACGCCGGCCCTGGCTGCATCGCCAATGGAAATTCTAGTTACCATGGCGATGCAGGTAACGTTCAGAGACCATCGCTGGCCCGTTCTTCCTAATGCGGGCCAGCATGGTCTCATATTTATACAGCTGGGAAGCGGAGTTTTAACACTCCGCTCCCAGTGTAACCTAACGCCAGCTCCAGCTGGCGTTAGGAGCTGTCCACAAGGAGATCCCTGCGATGGACAGGTGGTATATTTACATTTGGATTGCTAGTAAAAGAAGAAATCTTATTTAATATAGTTAAGTTGTATTTTTAACCTGTGATGAGAAACGTTTATAATTGATGTTTTAATGAAAATGTTCAAATGTAATGTATAGATTGTGATGTAATGAGAAGCTGTTTACTTATTTAATATTGTGAGTTATAAGTTTTTTGAATAGTGATTTTGGATCAAGTTTTCTGTAAATTTCCTAATTCACAAGTTTAAGTAAATCAAATTCTTTAAGCTCCAAGTAGTTGTCCTGTCTCGAATTATTTCTGCACTCGGCATCACTGAAACACAAATCACTGTAAAAGATATAACATCTTACAAGACCCTGTCAACCAACACCCATTAGGCGGGTTTTTCACATACATAGTAGGTCATTTACACAATCTACATACTAGTTAGGTACGTAGATTGAGTACGTGTGGTCTTTCTTAAGTAGAATGAGGCGTGTCACTTCAGCCTCTGGGAGTTTTTAAGAAGAGTGGGTGGGGGGAGGAATGCAAAGGGAAGAAGGTAGAAGGAAAATATGCACGTGAAGTTTTGGAAGCCCTATGGCACTCTTAAGTGCCCTAGGTTCATAAAAATAAAGGGGGAGATGACATGGGAGGGAGCTTTAAGTTTAGTGCAGATAAATGCATATCCGTACCTTCTTAAATCTTTTTCAACTTATCATTTACTCTCTGTCTCCACCTAAAATCGGGGTAGTGCGGAAATGTGCCCTTATGATACATTTACCATCTCTTCACACTCCCAGAGAGTGAAAAACCTTTTGGTATCAGCTCTGTCCTGACACGCCATTAGAATACTTACCTGAATCACGATCTTCATGTGGAGTACAGTGTCTCTGGTCTTAACTCAGATGGTGTTGTATTCAGAGCTTGGTATCAAATGTTTTGCCAGCTGTCTTCCATGATATATGCAGTAGATAATGGATAATACATAACTGCATAATTGATAGAGGAAGTTCTGGCTTTATTAATCCATGCAAGGGCAGCATACAGTTAATTGGTTCACTAAAACCCCTTTCACATCACCACCAAATACCCAGGTTTTCGACCATAAACACAAGTCTCAGGCAAAAACCAACTAGCCACAAGGATGTTGAATTTATTGTACAGTGGTCGGAAAGGATGCAGTCTGTATTGTATGGTGGCCTGTATGGTATAGCGGTCACTGGGATAATGTCAGCAAGGTATGTGTCCCTAAGATATATGGTCTGTATTGTGTTGCAGTGTTTAGGATGAAATGGGAATTGTATAGTGGAGACTAGGATGCTGCCTGTATTGTATAGTAGCGGCTATGATTTACTTACTTTTATTGTGGTTACAAGATTGTGTTTTATGATGCTTTCATGGATACTATACGCTAGAAACTCTGATGACAAATTGTTAAACAGGTAGGCGCAAATTTAAAGTTTGCAGGGAGGCGCCGAACACCCTAGCCCCGGCCCTGGATGCAGCTTTACTAAATAAGCAAAACTTCATTTTTAAGTGATAGGGGCAGTTTTATCTTAAAAACTGCCCCTATCACTTAAAAATGAAGTCTATAAATAGAGCCCATAGTCCCTTCCTCATTCATTATTTCTCTCATATCCTTCTTCCCATCTAGCATTTTCTTAAAAAAAAATCTATTGAATTTTTCATCATTCTCCATTCTCTGATCTTTTGCTCTGTACACAATCTGGCAGCCCCTTTCTATCATTTCACTCATTGCCATATGCTTAAGCTGGCCATACATTACAGCAATTATCGGCCCGATCTTTCAATTATCGCCTGAGCACCCGAATTTTCCCTCAAGTGTATGGTAACGAGCATCCAATAATCGTCAAAGAAGGGCTCTTGAACAATTATTTGATCTTTTGACATGTGTGATTTAAATCGGGCCAAAGCTCAGATTTTTGGTAAAATTGCATAGTGTGTGGGCATTTAACGACAACTTTCAAATCTTCACTGATAAATTTATATTGACGTTTTGTCCTTTTAGAGGCGTGCGTATGCAATTTTTTTGTGGCTGTGAACTATGGGCTCAGCTGTCATCTTTCATGCACTGTGAATGCTTTAATACCTGCTTATATATGCAGGTATTACCATCTACACCAGTTAAACCCACATGCTAAGGACAGCCCTTTATGTTATTTAACAGAAAATCGTGAGACAAAAAAAATAAATATTGGATTGTGTATGGGCAAAAGTGATTTTTTTTGAGCCCGATAAAAGTAGAGCAAATATCTGTATTTTTTAAAACTTTCATACGATTCTTGAATGAAACACATGTAATGTATGGTGCCGATACTATGAAGGACTCTAGTGAAAAAATCTGAAAGATTATTGGCGAATTCATGCGATTTTCGCTAATCGTTCTAGTGTATGCCCAGCTTTAGCCTCACAAATCTCATCACCCTCATTCTCTACAAATACATTAATCTTTTATTCATCCATTCATATCTTCTCTTTTCTCTCTTGCAACTCTACATCCTTCCTTCTTAAAAAAAAACCTAACTCTATCTTTCACCCAGTCCCACCACTGCAACAAACAGTTAAACGTTTCTTTGCTCTCCTTCCACACAGCATAACACCTTGCAAACCTGTCTTTAATCACCTCATCATCAAGCAAGCTTACATTCAGCTTCCACACCCCTCTACCATGATTACCACCTGCTCCACTTTCAAACACACACCTAATACAATCATGATCAGGAAAAAGCACACCTGTCTGCTCAAAACCCACACATTTTACCTCTCTTAAAACAAACACATAATCCAACCAAGAGCCAAGGGCAAAGCTTCTGAAGCCAAAATTCCTGTCTCATTACAAATCTTGGACTGTTTATTTTTTAATAATAATGGACAGGGTCCACAGATCTGTACGTTAGGCCACTTACGCACACGCAAAGTACGTAAGTGACCTGTTTTGACTAGAGGACGGATGCGCCTTCCAAATGTATCTATTGTACCAAACTTAGTTCCCACACAAATTACGAAAGATTCAAATTGTGCAATATTTAGGGAATATGCATGGACTGCTGATCTGAAGTTTAACTTAAGGCAGGCTTATGGCAGAGTAACAAGCATAAAGCATGGTTGCCTACTTTTGAAAAATAATTTCAGGGACAAAAGTAAAAAGCATAGGGGCTGTCCTTGCATTGCTGGGGCGGTCCCTACTTTGCTGGGGGGAGGTCCCTGCGTTGCCGGGGGGGGGCGGTCCCTGTGTTGCCAGGGTTTGTGTATGGGTGTCCTGCAAAGTATCCACCACCCCCTCAGTATCTCTCATCATGTGCTCCAGCCCCCCCTCAGTATCTCCCATCATGTGCCTGCAGCTCCCCTGAGTATTCTCCACCATGTTTCTCCAGCCTCTCTTCTTTTTACTTACCTTTGTGTCCCGCTTTCCTTCCTCCTCCACGGCGCTCTTCTGACTTCTCACTTGCCGACTCTCCTAGCTCTGCAATGGCTGGCGTCCTCTGGCAGGCACATCGTGAACAGCGTGTCGGTTTTGTCATCCGGCGCATACACAAAGCACTTTTAGGGAGAGGTGAATTCTAGGGTTACCATCTTTTCAACAAGAAATTCACGGACACAGAC